>JAHPZR010018644.1:0-12246 GCA_019787425.1 Platygyra sinensis | reverse complement strand
GACAAACCAAAAACACAAGATATACATAGAACATACTGATTGCAGACTTTCTCTTCCTCGCAGCACTTTCTATTTGGCTATTCTGTGCTACTTGTATTAGAAGGACTTGAATTTGGTTTGCGTGATGGCGTGCAGTGAAATACATTCTGGAATAAATTATTCCCGTAATATTGAAACACAACCCGAGAATAACAACTATAACCACGCGAACAGGCTTTTTTGATTTCAAAGAGAAAATTAATGGCAGAAAAAGAAGACTCAATATCCAAATTGAGATCACCACAGCAACGACTCGCTTGTGAGTCACAAGTTCCTGATATCTGAGATGAAGATGAATAGCCAAGAATCTGTCCACACTTATGGCCACCACAAGAAAGAACGAAACAATAAGGAATACATTTGTGATGATGGTAAACGCCATACTCGTGGAATAGGTAGGATTTGCGATCTTAGCGATGTACAAAGGTTGAGCCAGTAAACCAACACCAAGGTCAGACTCAGGAGACTCAGGAGCAGTGTTTTTATAGGTTTTGGTAACGACGAAGCTTTTCTCATCGCATGGATTGTTAAAATGTTCAACATGGTGGCAGTGTAGGCTGAGAAAGCGTTGAACACAGAGTTAACGATGAACAAAGAGTAGAGTGGGTCAGCTTCATTCATTATACAGCTTGAACTCATATAGCACTGAGTGATGTTACAGTGAAGTTGAACTGAGGACGAAACGGTTTTATCCGAAAAGATGTAAACGGCTGGTTTGTGAGCTTTATAACTACTTCCTTTCCAGGACTGATCAATAGGTATATCAAAAGATTTTTTTGACATTTGTGTTTAAATAAATGACTTATTTTCCGTTTTGCGCGTCATTATTGCCAGAGAAACGAAAATACCTAGTGAAATATAATTTAATCTAAGGTACGTTTTAGACGTTCATATGCCAAAATTGACATTCTAATTTTCCATTTACCATGACAATGTCAGTTCAAAAAAGGTGCTGAACTTGAATTTGAATTGAAAATGGCAAAATTGAAAAAAGTCGAATTTCAATTTCAATTTGGAAAACCTAGAAAGGTGGGATCCGCAATCCATTAGTTTCCGAAATGGCCAATAGTTGTGTAAATTACATTTAAAATTAATATATATATTATTCAAAACTGAAGAGGATGTGCTTTGTTAACTAAAAAACGCCTGAAAAGAAAACAGACGGCTTTTATTGAACACGGATTCTACTATTGCTCAAATTATAGCAACTTTCTCCGCTAAAGACTTGACACCTTTATTTCAAGAAACACGGTTTAAAATACTTTTGATTCTCTTTGTTCTGCTGTTCAAAGTCCTAGCTTTTATTATAATATAAATGAACTGTTTTGCTAATAAGCTTTTACGTGAGATGTTTTTAATGACAGCTTCTCCTGTCCTGGAGCTGCCCGTTTGCCTGCAAACCGGTTTGCTGCTTTGAATCGAGATTTAATAATATATCGAAAGACGGCCAAGAACATGTTTGGCTACATTTCCAAAACACCTAAAAAAGATTTTAAAAAAACGACGCGCAGCAGAGTATCTTTCACGAACTTCGGTGAGCTAGAAATTTGGCTGAACTCTTTCTCAAGTGTGTAATATATCTTCTTGATCAAAATTAAAACTAAGTTTAAACGGGAGAATTTACTCGTAAAAATCTACCCTCTGAGTTAACATCAGATATTCAAATGCGTCATGGCATTAAACTTGCACACTTTGACCCCACTCCGTCCACATTTTTCCTGAGAAATTTATAAACAACAGCTTTATTTGTACGGTTAAGTCTATCGTCTACACTAAACCGTCACGAAAACGGAGCTTTCAAATTGAAACGCCGCTGCAAACCGGAAAAACTGATTTTAAAACACCGGCTATGCGCGCGTTTCAGTATGGATTGTCCGTAGCGATGATGTTACGATAATTATGTTATTTTAATGTCCGAGTTTTCTTCAAACGCAAATCCAAAATGACCGGTAATTGTTGCGTTTTTAAATTCCTCCGGCGTAATGTGAAGCGAAAACATTTGATGCGTTTTCAGAGTGAAAACTCCGTTTTCAACTTTCCGCCCTGCTGCAGTGAGGAGGGGACCTAAAACTTTGATTAACAAATGGTCGATTCGTTCACAGAAGTTAGCCTACTCAAAAAGAAAAGAAATTACAATAATGAAGGACGTTGATTTTCTGCAATTACTTGAAATGCATTGTGGACTGACAAAAAAACCCACCGAATTTGGAAATAAATTACGGGAGAACGGTTTCGTCTTTCGTGTATTTTTACACTCATTCTATACATGAAGCTGAGATGATCAAATATTTTGCAACTATTGTAGACATCGTAGCAGGTAGGGTGGTTATTGGAATTTTTACTCCCAAAATTCTTGATGAATTATTTACAGCTTAATCGCAAGTTTTAACAGAAAATGAGCGAACGCAATTAACGTAGTTTCGACATCCTCGAGATGTCATTGTTAAGTAAATATGTAGGTTAGTTTTCGCAACTCGCTGTTCTCTTGATTTTCAGCCATAATTTTTCCTGATCAGAGATGTACTTTGGAGAAAAAAATTTGAGTTTGATTTTTACGAATGCATCAACTTTCACAATTCTTCAACGTGCAAAATGACTGGCTTGTTGATGCAGATGCCTCCCCACTACCTTAAACATGGAAACAAAATATTCAGTTCTTAAGCACATTTTCTTTTCATAACAGATAAATTTTATCTGGTTATAATTACACATCAACAAATGAAGAAAGACAATGGAAAAGCCAGTAATTATTCTGACCCAAAAACATTGAACAGTTTGTATTTTTACATAATTTTACATCATCAGTCTACCGAATGGACACGGATCACTTTTCATCGAAAACTCTAAACTAACTAGATGTAGCTCTCACTAAAACTGCCAACGTGCAACCACTAAAAACAAATTCTAATTGGGAACTTCGAAAAACGGAGTCATGTTTTGTGCAAGTCACTTTTTTGTCAGCTCTGAAATAGTAAGTAATAACTAATGTGCTTTGTGAGCAAACTCGTGAATTGAACAAATGGATAAAAACATTTTTTGGATTATGTTTAATTAACAAATAAAGAAGCCTAAGCCGTGTATTACTCTATGATAAAACACGATGGTCATTTGAGAACACGAGGGAAATGTAGACAACACGAGCCGCAGGCGAGTGTTTTCTACCTTTCTCGAGTGTTCTCAAATGACCGGAGTGTTTTATCACAGTGTAATACACGGCTTAGGCTTCTTCATTTGCTTTAAAATATAGATTTTACGCGCGCAAAACAATAAAATAGGTCCGCAATGCGTACATGTGTGGCTTACGAAATTGAGCTGCTTTGATGGGGAAGGTCACAAATTAAAAGGATCTGGTTTGTTATTAAGTTTCTATTAGTAGAGCTAATATCTGATTACGGTTAGAGAGTTTTCTATATTGTTCCTGTCAATCTATAAAACAAGATAATTTGCATACAATAGTCCTGAAATACTTATTTTCAAGACGAGGGTTATTGGGTAAAGTTTCATGGGTGTTATTTTGATATGTAACCTGAGGATTTTAGGAACTGAAAAAATATCAGCATCATGTCTTACAGTGGCCTGATGGATTCAGTCATGATTTTGTTTACATAACCAAGTGGAATTGAGTTCTGAGTTTGTCCAGGGCAAGTGATGTGAAATTAACTCCAGGGAGGCATTTGGTATGAATGTTTTTGGCATTTTGGGTATCAGTGCAGCAGCACAAAACTTTGCATAAGGGCTGGGACATACAGTAAAACATGTAACCTACACTGGAAGCCACATTGGGAGCTTGATTTGGTTTGAATGTAAGAGTAATTTTTGACAATATATGCATGTGAAGAATCACAATGCTGTATTTTCAATAAAGAAACACAAAAAAAATTAAGTCAAGGTAAGTGGCTATGGGGTTGCAAAGGGAAGAAGGGAAAAAAAGAGAGACCCATAACAATATCAGAACACAAGCAATATTTTTATGAATCATATGTTGAGTAGTGCTTGTTAACATTGCTAATAATTTTTGACCCAATAAGATTAACAATTTTACTTGGAGTTTTTATTTAACAGAAGGTTCAATAGAGATCGAGGGTGCATTTCTTTGGGGTTATCTGGATCAGGATCAGTGATCCAAGATCACTGGTGCATCAGTGGAACTGATGAATCCTCTCTGGTCACAGATTCATCGGTTCCTTTGATGAACCACACGAGTGATCTTGGATCACTGATCATGATCCAGATCACCCCAAAGGAATGCACCCAGAGTGTCATCATAATAGATTTCAGGAAAAGTAAACAGAAAGATAACTCAAAGACAACAGAGCTCAATGTACAGGGAAGTTCATGATGGTATCGTATGACTTTAAATACCAGAATCTTTGAGGTTTTCTTATTATAGACATTGTATCAACAATGGCATGTAAACATTGTAGTACATAAATTGGGTAAACCAAAACACTACTTTATTCCATATTTTGTATTGTCCAACAACTTGTTTCAATGTTGGTAAATGAAAAAAACATTCATGTAAAACATCATTAGCATTATAATCCAAAAACGATCCTTGAAACGCGACAAAGCATCGTTTGTTTTAAGGAAATTATCATGAGAGCTGATTCTTGATCGGTATTGTTCAACAGAGATTCCCATATTACTGTACTTACTTCTGACGAAATAAATTATCGTGGGCTAGCAGACTCTTGTCAACTGTGTGTGGATGGTCCGTCCAATACGGTTCAACAACAACAGCAAGGACAAAACAAGCACAGGCCCGACTGTACTTACTTCTGACGGAAATAAATTGTCGTGGGCTAGCAGACTCTTGTCAACTGTGTGTGGATGGTTCGTCCAATTCGGTTCAACAACAACAGCAAGGACAAAACAAGCACAGGGAGTTTCTTTGCTTTCAAGTAACTTCATAGCCTTTCAAATACTTTCAGACACTTTCAGATATTCTCAGATATTCCCAAGCAGGTCTGCTGAGCTGATTCGAATTGAAATGTTGACCTGTGAGAGCACAACTCCTCGCTGTAATCCGCACTTAGAAGACAAGCCGACTGTAGGAAAGCCAGCGTGTAAAATCTAAGCAGCAAAGATGAACGAATAAACTAGATAAAAACGCGCTGTGTTATACCCACAAGATGGCCGCTTTCAGAAGCTTGGAAGCTTACGTAACTTAGCCGAGCGTAGACTGGAGCCTATCTTCGACGATAGAAAACCACGTGACAACCACTCTGTTCACCGTGACAAATGCAGGAATAAATATCTTCGGCGATGGCATTGCGTGGTTTACACATCGTGTAAGCCACACAAAAACACCGCTTTTTCTATGTTTTATACTCTGATAAAAACATAGGTGTTTTTGATCAACTCAGAGCGCGCGTGGGGTCCTATCTATATTTAATGTTATCTGACTTATCTGGTTTAGGAATACTGTTGTTGACTTTTATGTTTAGACTATGAGTTCAGTGTTCAACTAACAACTTACCCAAGAAACAAAGTAACGTTTGGATAAAAAGGCATTACAATTGAAACGATCATGCTTTTACATTTGACAAGAGTGGACGAGGTCATTTGTTTTAAACATTTTTGTTTCATGGTTCAACCAGAAATAGTTGGCAGGAAATGTGGGTAAAAAGTGGACATTAGAAATATTGAAAAATCACGGCAATACTATCTTAGAGAAAACGTGAATCATTCTCTCTTTATCAAATGAGATAAACAGAAACTAATTTTAAGTTTTGTTGCAAAATGGCATTTTCAATTCTGCTTATAAGGATGTACAAGGACACGTTCAAGACATTTTCGATGGAAGTTTCCGATGTAAAGATTCCTTGAAATGCCGGCAAAGTCTTAGGCGATATTTTCATCTCATGTTGCAACAAAGTGACGAGGGGAAACGAAGGTTATTTCCCTTTCTCGACGGAAGTTAGAGAAAATTAAGCAAAAAGAGAGGAAAAGACTTCCGGCTCACGTAACCAATGTAGGTATGCCATTGGCGAAGAATATAGAATGAACAAGTTACCTAGAGTATTCACAGCGAATAATATCTAGATCCATTGCAGCCTTAACTTTCATTGGCTTTAAAAACAACGAAAATGATTGAAAGAAAAGCTAGCATGCGAGAACAATCCGGTTTTTTTGGCTCTTGGTTTTCTTGCTCATAAAAAAGAGCAGAAAAAAACAAGTTCCCTCGCATGTCAAAAAAAAAAACGCCAAGAGACTTGATCGAGCCATGTGTTTATGAGCTAGGCACAATTCAAAGAAAGTCTGATATTTTCGGACTTTAAATCGAATCTCTCCAGGATCGGTCGTTTGCCGAACGCTGGTCTCAAGGGGAAACGAAGAGTTTTGGTATGAGGCTGCTAGCATTCCAGAGTAACCCAGGCTCACTGTGCGTGGCACGTGACATAACACGCTAAATTATAGAGAACATATGAGGTGAAGTTTAGGTCTGAAAATTTGCTAGAAAATGGAAATAAAAATCGATGAAACTTACCATGTGGCGAGTTCTTGTGGTCCTTAATACGTACACGTAGTTTTGGGGAGAAATAGTCTTCGTCACCCTTCCTTCATAGTAAAGTGCAAGGTAGGAGGCTGACGCCAAAGTCGGGCTTCGATCGACCCAAAACAAACACGATTTTTTTCCCGAAAATCGAATCCAGTCGATAAATAAACACACCAGACTCGTGGAACATAAATTTCTCTAAACCATGGATCCACTGAAGCCTCTCCAGCTAGCAACGCGAAGCCACCAGGCTCCGTAGAACTTGTACGTTAACCTACAAAAATGGCGACACAAAACCGTTGCCATCAATCCTGGCACAGTTCAAAATGGCGCTGAGCTCGGGGCGCCTTGCGACGAGTATAATTAGTCCCCATGCAGGGAAGGGAGACCCAGATTGCTCGACGACAAAAACTCCCGATTTGTCACGGTGAACAGAGTGGTTGTCACGTGGTTTTCTATCGTCGAAGATAGGCTCCAGTCTACGCTCGGCTAAGTTACGTAAGCTTCCAAGCTTCTGAAAGCGGCCATCTTGTGGGTATAACACAGCGCGTTTTTATCTAGTTATTGAATATTCGTTCATCTTTGCTGCTTAGATTTTACACGCTAGCTTTCCTACAGTCGGCTTGTCTTCTAAGTGCGTATTACAGCGAGGAGTTGTGCTCTCGCAGGTCAACATTTCAATTCGAATCAGCTCAGCAGACCTGCTTGGGAATATCTGAGAATATCTGAAAGTGTCTGAAAGTATTTGAAAGCCTATGACGTTACTGGAAAGCAAAAGGAACTCCCCTGTGCTTGTTTTGTCCTTGCTGTTGTTGTTGAACCGAATTGGACGAACCATCCACACACAGTTGACAAGAGTCTGCTAGCCCACGACAATTTATTTCCGTCAGAAGTAAGTACAGTCGGGCCTGTGCTTGTTTTGTCCTTGCTGTTGTTGTTGAACCGTATTGGACGGACCATCCACACACAGTTGACAAGAGTCTGCTAGCCCACGATAATTTTCGTCAGAAGTAAGTACAGTTGTAATATGGGAATCTCTGTTGAACAATACCGATCAAGAATCAGCTCTCATGATAATTTTCTTAAAACAAACGATGCTTTGTCGCGTTTCAAGGATCGTTTTTGGATTATAATGCTAATGATGTTTTACATGAATGTTTTTTCATTTACCAACATTGAAACAAGTTGTTGGACAATACAAGATATGGAATAAAGTAGTGTTTTGGTTTACCCAATTTATGTACTACAATGTTTACATTCCATTGTTGATACAATGTCTATAATAAGAAAACCTCAAAGATTCTGGTATTTAAAGTCATACGATACCATCATGAACTTCCCTGTACATTGAGCTCTGTTGTCTTTGAGTTATCTTTCTGTTTACTTTTCCTAAAATCTATTATGATGACACTCTGGGTGCATTCCTTTGGGGTGATCTGGATCATGATCAGTGATCCAAGATCACTCGTGTGGTTCATCAAAGGAACCGATGAATCTGTGACCAGAGAGGATTCATCAGTTCCACTGATGCACCAGTGATCTTGGATCACTGATCCTGATCCAGATAACCCCAAAGAAATGCACCCTCGATCTCTATTGAACCTTCTGTTAAATAAAAACTCCAAGTAAAATTGTTAATCTTATTGGGTCAAAAATTATTAGCAATGTTAACAAGCACTACTCAACATATGATTCATAAAAATATTGCTTGTGTTCTGATATTGTTATGGGTCTCTCTTTTTTTCCCTTCTTCCCTTTGCAACCCCATAGCCACTTACCTCGACTTAATTTTTTTGTGTGTTTCTTTATTGAAAATACAGCATTGTGATTCTTCACATGCATATATTGTCAAAAATTACTCTTACATTCAAACCAAATCAAGCTCCCAATGTGGCTTCCAGTGTAGGTTACATGTTTTACTGTATGTCCCAGCCCTTATGCAAAGTTTTGTGCTGCTGCACTGATACCCAAAATGCCAAAAACATTCATACCAAATGCCTCCCTGGAGTTAATTTCACATCACTTGCCCTGGACAAACTCAGAACTCAATTCCACTTGGTTATGTAAACAAAATCATGACTGAATCCATCAGGCCACTGTAAGACATGATGCTGATATTTTTTCAGTTCCTAAAATCCTCAGGTTACATATCAAAATAACACCCATGAAACTTTACCCAATAACCCTCGTCTTGAAAATAAGTATTTCAGGACTATTGTATGCAAATTATCTTGTTTTATAGATTGACAGGAACAATATAGAAAACTCTCTAACCGTAATCAGATATTAGCTCTACTAATAGAAACTTAATAACAAACCAGATCCTTTTAATTTGTGACCTTCCCCATCAAAGCAGCTCAATTTCGTAAGCCACACATGTACGCATTGCGGACCTATTTTATTGTTTTGCGCGCGTAAAATCTATATTTTAAAGCAAATGAAGAAGCCTAAGCCGTGTATTACACTGTGATAAAACACTCCGGTCATTTGAGAACACTCGAGAAAGGTAGAAAACACTCGCCTGCGGCTCGTGTTGTCTACATTTCCCTCGTGTTCTCAAATGACCATCGTGTTTTATCATAGAGTAATACACGGCTTAGGCTTCTTTATTTGTTAATTAAACATAATCCAAAAAATGTTTTTATCCATTTGTTCAATTCACGAGTTTGCTCACAAAGCACATTAGTTATTACTTACTATTTCAGAGCTGACAAAAAAGTGACTTGCACAAAACATGACTCCGTTTTTCGAAGTTCCCAATTAGAATTTGTTTTTAGTGGTTGCACGTTGGCAGTTTTAGTGAGAGCTACATCTAGTTAGTTTAGAGTTTTCGATGAAAAGTGATCCGTGTCCATTCGGTAGACTGATGATGTAAAATTATGTAAAAATACAAACTGTTCAATGTTTTTGGGTCAGAATAATTACTGGCTTTTCCATTGTCTTTCTTCATTTGTTGATGTGTAATTATAACCAGATAAAATTTATCTGTTATGAAAAGAAAATGTGCTTAAGAACTGAATATTTTGTTTCCATGTTTAAGGTAGTGGGGAGGCATCTGCATCAACAAGCCAGTCATTTTGCACGTTGAAGAATTGTGAAAGTTGATGCATTCGTAAAAATCAAACTCAAATTTTTTTCTCCAAAGTACATCTCTGATCAGGAAAAATTATGGCTGAAAATCAAGAGAACAGCGAGTTGCGAAAACTAACCTACATATTTACTTAACAATGACATCTCGAGGATGTCGAAACTACGTTAATTGCGTTCGCTCATTTTCTGTTAAAACTTGCGATTAAGCTGTAAATAATTCATCAAGAATTTTGGGAGTAAAAATTCCAATAACCACCCTACCTGCTACGATGTCTACAATAGTTGCAAAATATTTGATCATCTCAGCTTCATGTATAGAATGAGTGTAAAAATACACGAAAGACGAAACCGTTCTCCCGTAATTTATTTCCAAATTCGGTGGGTTTTTTTGTCAGTCCACAATGCATTTCAAGTAATTGCAGAAAATCAACGTCCTTCATTATTGTAATTTCTTTTCTTTTTGAGTAGGCTAACTTCTGTGAACGAATCGACCATTTGTTAATCAAAGTTTTAGGTCCCCTCCTCACTGCAGCAGGGCGGAAAGTTGAAAACGGAGTTTTCACTCTGAAAACGCATCAAATGTTTTCGCTTCACATTACGCCGGAGGAATTTAAAAACGCAACAATTACCGGTCATTTTGGATTTGCGTTTGAAGAAAACTCGGACATTAAAATAACATAATTATCGTAACATCATCGCTACGGACAATCCATACTGAAACGCGCGCATAGCCGGTGTTTTAAAATCAGTTTTTCCGGTTTGCAGCGGCGTTTCAATTTGAAAGCTCCGTTTTCGTGACGGTTTAGTGTAGACGATAGACTTAACCGTACAAATAAAGCTGTTGTTTATAAATTTCTCAGGAAAAATGTGGACGGAGTGGGGTCAAAGTGTGCAAGTTTAATGCCATGACGCATTTGAATATCTGATGTTAACTCAGAGGGTAGATTTTTACGAGTAAATTCTCCCGTTTAAACTTAGTTTTAATTTTGATCAAGAAGATATATTACACACTTGAGAAAGAGTTCAGCCAAATTTCTAGCTCACCGAAGTTCGTGAAAGATACTCTGCTGCGCGTCGTTTTTTTAAAATCTTTTTTAGGTGTTTTGGAAATGTAGCCAAACATGTTCTTGGCCGTCTTTCGATATATTATTAAATCTCGATTCAAAGCAGCAAACCGGTTTGCAGGCAAACGGGCAGCTCCAGGACAGGAGAAGCTGTCATTAAAAACATCTCACGTAAAAGCTTATTAGCAAAACAGTTCATTTATATTATAATAAAAGCTAGGACTTTGAACAGCAGAACAAAGAGAATCAAAAGTATTTTAAACCGTGTTTCTTGAAATAAAGGTGTCAAGTCTTTAGCGGAGAAAGTTGCTATAATTTGAGCAATAGTAGAATCCGTGTTCAATAAAAGCCGTCTGTTTTCTTTTCAGGCGTTTTTTAGTTAACAAAGCACATCCTCTTCAGTTTTGAATAATATATATATTAATTTTAAATGTAATTTACACAACTATTGGCCATTTCGGAAACTAATGGATTGCGGATCCCACCTTTCTAGGTTTTCCAAATTGAAATTGAAATTCGACTTTTTTCAATTTTGCCATTTTCAATTCAAATTCAAGTTCAGCACCTTTTTTGAACTGACATTGTCATGGTAAATGGAAAATTAGAATGTCAATTTTGGCATATGAACGTCTAAAACGTACCTTAGATTAAATTATATTTCACTAGGTATTTTCGTTTCTCTGGCAATAATGACGCGCAAAACGGAAAATAAGTCATTTATTTAAACACAAATGTCAAAAAAATCTTTTGATATACCTATTGATCAGTCCTGGAAAGGAAGTAGTTATAAAGCTCACAAACCAGCCGTTTACATCTTTTCGGATAAAACCGTTTCGTCCTCAGTTCAACTTCACTGTAACATCACTCAGTGCTATATGAGTTCAAGCTGTATAATGAATGAAGCTGACCCACTCTACTCTTTGTTCATCGTTAACTCTGTGTTCAACGCTTTCTCAGCCTACACTGCCACCATGTTGAACATTTTAACAATCCATGCGATGAGAAAAGCTTCGTCGTTACCAAAACCTATAAAAACACTGCTCCTGAGTCTCCTGAGTCTGACCTTGGTGTTGGTTTACTGGCTCAACCTTTGTACATCGCTAAGATCGCAAATCCTACCTATTCCACGAGTATGGCGTTTACCATCATCACAAATGTATTCCTTATTGTTTCGTTCTTTCTTGTGGTGGCCATAAGTGTGGACAGATTCTTGGCTATTCATCTTCATCTCAGATATCAGGAACTTGTGACTCACAAGCGAGTCGTTGCTGTGGTGATCTCAATTTGGATATTGAGTCTTCTTTTTCTGCCATTAATTTTCTCTTTGAAATCAAAAAAGCCTGTTCGCGTGGTTATAGTTGTTATTCTCGGGTTGTGTTTCAATATTACGGGAATAATTTATTCCAGAATGTATTTCACTGCACGCCATCACGCAAACCAAATTCAAGTCCTTCTAATACAAGTAGCACAGAATAGCCAAATAGAAAGTGCTGCGAGGAAGAGAAAGTCTGCAATCAGTATGTTCTATGTATATCTTGTGTTTTTGGTTTGTCA
>JAHPZR010018643.1:0-14077 GCA_019787425.1 Platygyra sinensis | reverse complement strand
AGGCTCTCGGCAAGGACGAAAAGAAATTTCGCAAGCAAAGCGGGCAGAGGAGCGCGAAACTGAAGAATTCGGACGAGTTTGTTCGCAAGCTACACAAGAGCGCGGTTACAATTACTCAGGATGGCTTACTGTATTTTGCGAAACGAAACGAAACGAAACGAAACGAAACGAAATGAAACGAAACGAAATGAAGAAACCGAACGAAATGAACAACAGTGTCAAAATGAATAAACCTGAACTGAAATGAACATACCAGTGTCACAACAGTCAGATTCCTCCGCGCGATAACCTAAAAAACAAGGAATAAAACAGCGGAAGTGCAGAATATGCAAATTTGATAATCTGTATTTTGCGAAACGAGCTCTTCGAAGACTGTGACTATATATAACTTATCTCTTCCGATTCTTTAACACTTTTCGTATATACAGCACGATGCAGGAATGATTTTGAACCTAAACAAGGAATAAAACAGCTCAAGTACAGAATATGCAAATTCGAAAATCTGTATTTTGCGAAACGAGCTCCTCGAAGACTGTGACGATATGTAACTCGTCTGTTCCGATTCTTTAACACTTTTTGTATATACAACTCCATGCTGTGTTGATTTTTCCATATATTTTGAGCCAAAAGGTCAGAAGTGCCTCGTTTTGCGAGACGAGCGTTGAGTACGTGACAGTCATTTGCGTGACTGCCTTACTTTTTCTGCTGGTAACGATCGATCGATCGATCGAATTCTTGGAAAAGGTCGAATTTCATTTTACTCACGTGCATTTCAGTCACGTACTCAGCGCTCGTCTCGCAAAATACAAATCTGTAATTTGCGAAATGGGGCACTTCTGACCTTTTGGTTCAAACCCTTTGTACAAAAGTCAACACTGCATCGAGTTATATATACGAAAAATGTTAAAGAATCGGAAGAAATTAGTTGTATATCGTTACAGTCTTCGAGGAGCTCGTTTCGCAAAATACAGATTATCGAATTTTTATATCTGCATTTCCGCTGTTTAACTCGTTGTTTAGGTTCAAAATCATTCCTGCATCGTGCTGTATATACGAAAAGTGTTAAAGAATCGGAAGAGATAAGTTATATATAGTCACAGTCATCGAAGAGCTCGTTTCGCAAAATACAGATTTTCGAATTTGCATATTCTGTACTTGAGCTGTTTTATTCCTTGTTTGGGTTCAAAATCATTCCTGCATCGTGCTGTATATACGAAAAGTGTTAAAGAATCGGAAGAGATAAGTTATATATAGTCACAGTCATCGAAGAGCTCGTTTCGCAAAATACAGATTTTCGAATTTGCATATTCTGTACTTGAGCTGTTTTATTCCTTGTTTAGGTTCAAAATCATTCCTGCATCGTGCTGTATATACGAAAAGTGTTAAAGAATCGGAAGAGATAAGTTATATATAGTCACAGTCTTCGAAGAGCTCGTTTCGCAAAATACAGATTATCAAATTTGCATATTCTGCACTTCCGCTGTTTTATTCCTTGTTTTTTAGGTTATCGCGCGGAGGAATCTGACTGTTGTGACACTGGTATGTTCATTTCAGTTCAGGTTTATTCATTGTTGTGACACTGGTATGTTCATTTCAGTTCAGGTTTATTCATTTCATTTCGTTTCGTTTCATTTCGTTTCGTTTCGTTTCGTTTCGTTTCGTTTCGCAAAATACAGTAAGCCCTCAGGATCACTATTTGTAGGCAGTTACATGCAGGTCACATGGAAGGCTCTCGGCCAATGAAGAGAAATAATGCATCAAATTATAATAACAGCTATATCATAAGTAAAAGGATGGGTAAAGAAACTTTTTAGCGCCTCCTAAAGACTTTGGTCAAATCCATATACGTATTTAGCTGAACATTTTTGTAGATGAGCGTCTGTGGTTTTTCAACTTGCTGCAAGGAGTCACTGAGAGGAGCTTGGAGGGTCAATTTATTTACTTACGTCTTTTTGCTCCTTATAGTTACACTCATTCTGCAACTTATGTCGTCGGTCACTCAAACTAATCTTAAAAGTTGGAATTCTTCTAACTAAAAGATGGTTAAAATGACCTCTCAGTTAAGGTAACTTCAACTGTTTCATTTAGTTGAAATTTTCGCCTTTTTAGAATGGCTAATACGACTATTAACATTAGTTACGACTATTTCAAATAGTTATTTCAACTAGTCAGTTTTTACAGTGTACACGGAAAATATCACCAAATTTAGAGTTCGACATACAGTCGAATTTGGAGTTCGGCAAATTGCCCAACACGGAGTAAAGTGGCAGAAACAAGCTTGACCTCTACATTATACTCCCTAATTAAATTTCTGATGTTTTAAAAGGAAGGAACGATTATAATAAGGGAAGACAAGTGGATCGTCCTTGGTCCTCGTTCGCCTTCAGTTGGTGTTCAACAGCGATCTTGCTAATAATTTTGCACTGAATATTTTCCTATGTATTAGACCGGTATCCATTATTTCCTGAATCTGAAAACAATGCTATTTTTAGAGTTGCTAGCTAGTGAAATAGTCACGCGCTATCATCACGATGCGTGACCCTCCTGGCTTGGAAAAAGAGAAGTGAAACCAGCAACTCTTGATCAAGGGATCTATCTTTGGCTTAATTGAAGAAGCGTCATGGAAAACAAGGCATGTTCGTTTCTTACCATTGTTGGCAGCCATTGCGGATATCGAACACTGTTGGAGTCTGTAGAAATGATTCCTTTTTCTAGCCGAGTAGAATTGAAGATTTTTTTAAAACGTGCAGCTACTGTCCAGCATAAAATCTGATCGATAAAATACTTTCTCGCATTGTGATGTAATAATTGTATCATTTGATGAATTTTTTGGATGTATCTGTTTAAAAAGCATAATGATGGTCCGGTCGATATAGAAAGGATACCGCAAGCTGTCATTAATTAACAGTACAAGCTCCACCCCCTTTGATATGGCATATGGCATGGGCAAAAAAATGTTAGAAATTAAAAAATCTTTCGGGTGAAGGCCCATTTCTATACGTAGGAAATGATGTTCCGTGTATATTAAAACCCGTCTCTCCCAACTTAACGACACTAGCCAAGGGATCATACGCATGAACTCCCCAAAAGATTATGATAGCCATGCATCGAATTAGTAGAGTACTACAACATCTGGCCCGTAGCGCAGGGGAGAATACCTGGACGGCATGTAAAAAGTCATCCTTTAAAAAATGTGAACTAGAAAACTGTGAACTAGAGTTTAGCGCAACAATTTCATTAAAACCTGCGTGTTTGCGCGTAGGTTGAAGTGTCGGAATATGCTAAATATTTCAAATTTTAGTGAAACTATTCAATTTTCGAAGGCTATTTTTAGGCGCTAGCTCAAAAAACGCAGACTAATTTCTATATGATGTGTAAGAAGAGCGTTTATACACGTTATAACGAAAGAAAGAGCCCGATTGAACAATGGCCACATGTCGAATAGTCGGTTTGTAATTATGGGGTGAAATTCTATTTGCCGAGACTGTGGTGAAATCATGACAAAGAATGTGTTTTTCGTAGCAACAAACATCATCTACAACCAAAAGCTACGCATAAATAAAGTGTCAAATACTCCTCTTTTTAAATTAGTTTCGTTCTTCCCGATCATATAGGGTTTACTACTTAACGCGAATGCCAGTTTATGCTAATTGTCGTTCCATTTTTCGCCAGCGAGAGTGTGAAAAATCAGTTTTGTCATATAATCGTAACTATAACACAATTCTCGAATCTGATTGGTCATCAACTGTCCTGATTAGAGCATTAATTGGACAGTTGCACACGTCATGCACTTGTAATTGGACAGTTGTACGCGTCATGCCTGAGTAATTGGACAGTACGCGTCATCAAGCGCGGGCTAGTTGCACTTCAATGGTTTTTCTTTTACAGCATCTAGCTTAGAAGTTGAATATATTAACCTGTTAAATAGTTTATACTACTGTTATATTCTTCTCTAATTTTGTTATAGTTACGATTAATTGGTAATAGGACTTTGTGTCGTACAATTCAGAGAATAATCGTGCTCTTAATTTCAAATCGGCCTCGCGCTGCGCGCTCGGCCGATTTTGAAATTACTCGCCCGATTACTCCCTGAATTGTTCTCCACTCAGTCCTATTACCATTATTAATTCGAAAATCCGGCTGTACTTTGATAAAGAAAACCCGAGACCTTTGAAAACTCATTGATTCCTCGTTACAAATCAAAAATTAAGACTGGTTTCGTTGTTGACCGTTGCCGCGAGCTTTGCATTTTACTCGATGTAAGTAAAATGTTGCGAGTGTTGGCTACGTGGCCGGGCAGTACTACATCGTAACTTATGATTGCAATTTTGAATTACACAGTATACAGACATGTTTGTGGAGATTAGTATAGGAAATAGCACGGTTTCTAGGGGTATTTGGGATAAATACCGCGAGTGATATTTCAAAATTCACCAAAATATCACGAGCCGCCGCGGCGAGTGATATTTGGGGAGTTTTGAAATATCACGAGCCGGTATTTATCCCAAATACCCCGAAGAAAGCGTCCTATTTTTTGTTTATACTACAAGGCAAGGAAATTTCGAACTTCACGTAACACACATATTTTTATTTAGTCACGAGCAATTGATTGGGTTTACAACCCTATTCACGGAGGAAGCGAGCTTTCCCTTCGAGTACTTTGCGACTGTTGACAAACTCTCTGTCCTTGGCAATGGAAATGTTGCTGCCTGTTTCCTTTAAAAGACGGTCCAGGGAAGCTATCATTACTCGCAAACTGCAGAAACTGTCTGGCTCGTAGTCTGAATCATCCTTCATTCTCACCTCGGCGAAAAGCCTTTGAAGCTTCTCGTCAAGTTCCTTGGCTTCGTAGCTTACAATATCTGGACTGTATCCTTTTTCTTCGGCCCATGTGGTCAAAACAGTAAGCCAGGTCCTAGTGCTTTTCTTTGTGTTCAAATTTTCGGCATTTCCCTTAAACTGTTGCAGTTCTTTCGCGACACAATCGGGAAACCTGTCCGCCATTGTTTTAAAATTAGAAACAATCATTTGTCAGTTACCATGGAAACTGACGTAATTTTTACATGTAAGTATTTCAAATTTGGCTTAAATACTACTTGTCTTAGCCAATCACATTTTAGAAATTTCTTAGCCTGTAGTATAACAGATTAAACACAAAACCTGAATAAACAAATCCTCTATATCCAACTGAGGCCTTATATGCCACATAGTCACTTGAAAATCAAGTACTTGAAACGATGACGCCAAGTGGTCAGTTAATCAACCTCCCCTTGCTTCTCTTAAAATAAGGACAACAACAATAGAAAATGTTCGGGACAAAATGTCGCACTGTTGTCTAACTCGTGTAATAGCAAAAGAACAATGGCCAAATTTAGCAAGCACGTTTCAAGATAATCAAGTTCGCTCTGATTGGATGGTTCTCAGGAGGAGTCTCACGTGAGGTCATCCAAGGGCGATGAATGAATAATTAGCAGAGTACATAGTTCAAAATAGAACAAGAGTTGTTGATTAACTGAAATTTCTTTCATATATTCAATAAATTGTGATTTAATAACGCAGAAGCCCACGTGATTATCGATATCGCGACCTTTGTCACTTAATCACTTTCTCGCCGTTGATTGTTCAAACCGCAGAACTAAATATGCATTTAAATTCTGGCGTATCAGGCAGAATACACCAATCCAAAGTTCTTATGCTTGGTAGTGCAATGCACATTTTGTGCACGTGTTAACGAGTGAAAAGGAAAAGGAAAAAGTTAGACTGACTCACGGAAAGCAATTCTACTGGAGGAACAACACTGGTATAAACTGCAGTTTGCTTCGGATCTTCTCTGTGGAGAGATTGGAAGCTTGTGATTATTTTCTTTTCCTTGAAACGGACTCACTTAACAGCTTTTATTCATGGCTTCCTTCAGGACAACTGGTTCCCTCACGGTTGTGCCCTGTAGTTCGCAAGACTTTGACGAGTGTTCGACGATAGAACAGTAAGTGTAAGAAACTGGCAGGCAAATTTGTATAGGAAATCGGTCTGTTCGAGAAACAATTAGGGATTAATGTACGCGTGAACAGATCGGACTTTTTAGTAATTTCCACGAGTGGCTGCCGCAGCCACGAGTGGAAATTAGAAAAAGTCCGATTTGTTCACAAGTACAATTAATCCCTAATTTTTTCGAGAAAGAAGACCGATATCCTTTTAATAATACAGCAACCGTAAATACAAGCTTCTGGCTGACGTCGTTTTGCTATAGAGGGTTGCTAGAATGAAGCCGCAACGGTGTGATAAAATATGTTAGTTTTGTCACTTAAAATTTCTCAACTATTTTCACCAAAGTTCTCCATACGGTAATATTTTCTTTCGAAAACAAGCCACATAGACGAGCAATTTCCAAGTTTGTAACATTAAGTTCAATTTCATTGGCTTTGAAGCTGTCAAAACTCTGAACGCATGAGCGACTTTTTGATGAATAATCAAAATGTACAGGAAAGGAAATGCACGTCGAAACCGGTTGAGACGGTATCAAAAATTGAGCGTTTTATTTTGTTTACAACTTGCGTGAAAACGTTTTAAGAAACGTTGGCAGCCTTGATTTAAACTATGACACGGAGCTAAAGATACAAGGACGAGTTCATTCCGGAAAACTGAGGATAACCGTGCAAACAAAAGTGAAGTTGAAGTGGGAAGACTAGTTCAACGTGTTCGTCAACAAAACCATAGACTTTAATTGCTTTGCTTGGTCGTTCAGAAACGCCAGCTGGACATTTTTCTCACTAGTCGCCACCATTCCTGGAATGACCATCTTTCCTTGAAGCTTTATAGGAGATATTCGCATCTTTGTGGGGTTTGACTCGGCAAAGATGACATACGCGCGGCCATTTTCATTTTTTGCAGGCTTGAAGTGTTCATTGCGAGAGTCGAAGTGTTCTTGCCTTCCTCTTACACCAAAATGCGCCCCGTAGTCCTCGGGACTCTGGCTCGCAGATGCTGTCTTTTTTCTGTAACTACTTATTATAATTCGCTCTAGAAATCTCCGAGAATCTCTTTAAGATCTTCGAGCGAGGGATTTTCAATGGCTTTCGGATTTTTTCTCTTCAGATATCTGCATAGCTAAGTTTCGGTCGATTTTGTTTTTGTTTTTGTTTACTACTGCTTCTTCATACCAAGCTTTTTTGTTTGTCGTCAACGGCAAATCTGAATTTATCCGATCAAATGCGACCGATACAATCAAAATTTAATTGTTCAGTTATCGATACAATTTGGGATAAATTGTTCAGCTTCCAACCAATCAGAAGCGAGTATTTACGGTGGCAGTATTATTAAATCTATTCTTTACTAAACTTTACATTTTTTTCTGTACGTTTCACATCCTTTTTTTTTTGAAATGGTCTTACGATGCTAAAATCGCTTAGAATTTGACCAAACAGTTCGAATGGTTTTCTATATTATCTGTGAATCTGATGTCAAATTACTTCCTTACGATTTCATTTATGACATGTTAATCGTCGCGATCATTAAAGCACTCGCCAAAACAATTTACTCATCCAATAGCCCTTTTCAAGGTTAACTTTGCTCATTTGCATTACAGTGAAATCTAGCATGTATGTGAGGCAATTTCGAGCTATTTTGTAGTTTTAGCCCGAAATTGCTTCGAATCCACTTTGGATTACATTGTAAGGCAAATGAGAAAGTTTAACTGTGAAAAGGGCTATTGAAAGAACGCATCTACGCTCGGTTAGCCTCTGCTTGGTAAAAGGGCCCGCGAGGCCGAATCCCGTTCGTATTTTCACGTATTTGTATTTTTCAACTTTTAACTCGGTCTTATGAGTTCTTTTTCAAGTTAGGGAAATCCCTGAACTGAATTATTAGATGGTTTACAATGAAAAAAGAAAAATAATAAATCCTATCTAAAGACGCGCAAACTCCATTCGAAGCGTTGCTCTAGTCAATAAAATGTTTTCATGGATCGCTTATCCATTATGCCATAATGACGAACAGGACTGAAGAACCATTCATGCCTCAAAAGAATTGCCATGCGCAAATCACTCGTTTTCTGACGCCATATTGAATTTCATTCAATTCTGAGACTACCTCATATCAAACTATATATTTGGACGGAGGTTAATGGGGTACAAGATGGCAAGGCAAATAAGGCAAGCGAAGGAAGAATGTACAGTGGCGTGATACTTCGGCGGGGAGAATTCTTTCAAGTTTCACTTTAAAACCTGAATTCAAGTATTGCCTCCTACCATGAGAAAACACATTCCTCTATCCGTCGATTTCATTCAACTACAATAGAACGTAGTGATGGCAAATGCGTCATTTGCTGTTCGGAGCTTCCAGATGCCATTACCGGTTCGACCGGATCGAGAGAAATGTCCGCGACGCTCAAAACCTGAGTGTAAACACTCGCGAGATGGAGGAGCACACTACAAAGGGCTGAGGAAGACTACTAGTACAGGATATGCAAATATTTTTTCTTTAGCGAAGAAAACTTACAAAAATCCGTCAACCCGGGAATACCGGGAACCCTCCTTACATTGTGCATACTACACAGGTTTTGCTTTGGCCTGTAATGATGATTTACGCATGTTTATACCATGTCAAATAATGTAACTGAGAGCACGGGTAACAAGAATCCCAGGTAAAAAAAGAAAAGAAAACAGGGTGGTTTGCAATGTTATAGATAATAACAACAACTGATGACTGATGGGAATATTTTCCGGCTATCATGTTTTGAATTTTGTCTACAAATTATCGTAAAGCGCACACTCCAGTCTGACACAATTAAAATTGGGCTCTGTACACAACTGTCAATAGGATTCGATCAACGCGAATAAGCAAACGATGACGATTGCTGCTGTTAACCGATACTAAACTAGCTCCTGATCCTGAGAAAAGCCGTGACACTACATTCAGTTTCAGGATCGAGGAATCAAAAAGTGATTATTTAGACTGGTCGTAAGCAGACTTACGCACGTTTTTATCAAACCTTAATTTTCAAGCAACTGAAATATAGAACGAATTGAATTTGTTTACGATATTCTAAGCTTTTACGTGAAGGACTATACCTCCTCTTAATGGGCAAGCTGTTTTCAAAATGCAGAAAAAACATATATCGACAACCCAATGATGAACTGAACATGTAATTTGTTTGATACAACGTTCTAAGCTTTTACGTGGAGGAATAATTCATCTCTTCATTGGGCAGACTGCTCTTAAAATGTAAGGAAATCGTGTTGTTATACCACCCAACTCAAATACGTTTTCCGATTGGAGGAGAACGCGTCACGTGCCGTGGCTTAAAACTCGCTAACTCCCTAGGGAAACAACAACTTGAACTTTGGACTCGCACGTGATTACGTCGTGCACCTTGAAACCGCGGGAAATTTGTGTACCTGTCGGCCTGATGTTAAGGTGGCTCAAAACAGTTTCAAGCACTTACAATTTGATGTGTCGTTATAGCCGCTCTTTATCACTTGCTGCTACAATCATGGTATCACTCTTAATTACAGCTTTAGGGGTTTATAATTCAAAAACGGCACGGTGAAATTTTTTTAAATTATCAACATTTAATAAGCATGATTAGGCGCAACTTTTGGCAAAGTCTAAAAAAATTCTGTAGGTGGCGTTCAGAGCCACCTTAAATTTTCGAAAATTTAAGGTGGCTCTGAACGCCACCTACAGAATTTTTTTAAACTTTGCCAAAAGTTGCGCCTAATCATGCTTATTAAATGTTGATAATATAAAAAAATTTTCACCGTGCCGTTTTTGAATTATAAGCTCCTAAAGCTGTAATTAAGAGTGTGTTTAGCAGGTCATACTGTTGCTATGGTAACCTATTTTGTTATGAAAAGGACAACAACGTATTCACCAATAGCTGGGCGGTTTTTTGATACCCTGATTGCAACATTACCAGATAAAGACTGGTTATAAAGACCCATAGAAACTAACTGCTGGAAACTGTTTTGAGCCACCTTAAAAAGCCATCGAAGAAGGACAACGTTTCTCATTAGAGACGGCATTCATTATTCAACAAAAGGGATTTATAGTCGCAAACACATATCATGCAGATTGACAAAATGGAAAGAATACGGACGTTTTGTGTCTCCAGCTTTTGGTTTGGCGCCAAAAATGGGTCGCCCACGTTCGTCAACTCCCTCTTCGATCGCGGTCGCCAGGTAGAAAAGTATTCGTGTAATTTACAACAAAATATGCTGTTCCTGATCAAATCAAACTTACAATACTTGAGTTAAGCATTAGAAGAAGTTAAAGCAACTTTAGTACTGTCTACATTTTCTGTTAGCTGCGAAGAAAAAAACTGTTCTCGTGATTTTTCGATAGGACAAGTTGGTTTTGGCAGCCGCTCAGTTTTGCGAGCGAAGCCAGTGTATGCAATGGCGTCAAGCAAATAATTTTTTCGGAGGTTTTTTTCTATTTTTGAGTCAGGAGGTATAACAAAACACTTAATGACTTAATGACCCTTGGGAAGTAGTGAGTTTTGTTCCCCCTCGACGCCAATGTTCTCCTCGGCTTCGCCTCAGGGAACATTGAGGGTCTCGCGGAAATAAAACTCACTGTTTTCCTGGTGGCCAGTCATTAAGTGCTTATTATCGACTAAGCAAAAAACAACAACAACAACAACAACAACAACAACAGCAACAGCAACAGCAACAGCAACAGCAACAGCAACAGCAACAGCAACAACAACAACAACTCTCCGTTGAACAATTATTCTGTGAAAACACCCCATAACGTTGTAGCTTATTATGAGGCAGTTCACACCGAAATTTAAGGCATCACGTAATGTGATGCAACCATTTTAACTGACCTTGTAGCAAAGAAACCCGCTGAATGTCTAGCTGAAGATTGTAATTTGGAGTTATAACAGCGTGCAGACGTGCTCAATAGACGGTTTTCCAAACACGATTCTTAGCAATTAAGTAAGTAATGGCGGCAAAGTGCTGTCTGTTACTACTATGAAATCATCAAACTAAAATGGCGATCGTTGCTAGAATGATCAAGACAAAAATAACTTGTATACAAAATGATAAAAGGAGCACTTTTAGATAGAATAAAGACTTACATCATGTCGTAATCAGTAGAGATCATGGATACGTACTTGAAACTTTGTTCTCTCCAGAGCTCATTTTGTTGCTGTGCAAACAGCTAATCTCCTTGAGGAAGCCTTCCATCAGTGTTCCATCGAGTACAACTAAACACCGCAGACCTTTGCTACTTCACTCGTATTAATGGCAGCTTGTGATGTCGTTGACAAGTGTAAAAACGTTCAGAATCTCTTTGTTACTTCGATGATCAGTGCAAAAATTGACTACAAAAAGTCTAAAGGAACAAATATCTGGAAACTGAACACGACACTGGCTGCAATTTGATGATTTGTTTAGGCCTGATTAAAATTGTTTCGTCAAGCAAAGACACAAAATACATCCGCTTTGGAAAATCGATATATCCGCTTTCGATTCGTTCTTTTAAGCATTTCCGGGAAATCGACACTATTGGGAACCTGCATTTCTGGGAACGCTTAGATCTAATACTACATGTCTGGTTACCATGGTTACTTAGCGTGCCTTGATTTGTCATGGATCATTCACCGTTCAGAATACATGAGCAGTCTCTTACAATCACAGGCGGCCCAGACGTTGAACAGGATTAATACGTGACATTCGTCTGTTGACGATTGCGTTACGATTTTAGCCGTTTATAAGATAATGTATGACAATGCCTCGAAAATTGCTCTAACCGCTACCGGTAGAAAAAAAAAAAAATCAGTAAAAATGGCTTAGCTCATGTTTGGATTGCGTTATTTTGATGTCTCTGGGTTCCTTGAGGTGGTTTAAAACCATTTATAAAATTCGCGAATAACAGGTTCGATCCGATCGAGAGAAATGTCTGTGGCGACCCAATATACCCGAGTGTAAAGACTAGCCTCGCGAGGTAAAGGAACATACTATGAAGGACTTTGAGGAAGTCTACTAGTACCAGATACTATCCGAAAACAAACCTTGAAAAGACCTGTAAGCCCGGACATTACATTATGTGTATGGCATAGTTTTAGCCGCTCTGACTTGTATATGATTTACCCAAGTTCAGACCATGCAGAGTAGCGATATGTAGTGATATGTCGTGCAGCGATATGTCGTGTAAAATCGAAAACAAAAAGATCAATAGGAAATCCATGCAAGTAAAAAAGAAAAGAGAGCAGGGTAGCTTTCAATGTTATGGATAGTACAAAAAAACTACCCGCTGGTTATGGGAATCACGGCGATTCACGGACTTCCCGTTAAATCTGATTGGTTCAGTGAGAATACGAAACGAATACTCCGCGCATACTCAGAAAATCGGATCAAGTCAGAGGTCTCGAGCACTGCCATGCCACAGGCCAGAAGGATCGTGGGCTCTGGGGACCAGAATGAGGTTGTAATAGTAAATCAATCTTGCAATCATTTTCTTTGACACCAGAATGTTCTATCCCTTGAGTTCTTTGAAGAGTGGTATAAAATGAACAAACGTACTCTCTGGGCTTTCACCTAGATAGCCACGATTTCAGTATCACCGCAATGCTTAGTAGTTATAACTAGAACCACTACGTGCAACTTACCGGGGCCCAATGGGACACCGGATTCCATAGTTAATCTTCGCACTCCTTCCTCCGACCCTCTTCTGTGGAGGCTAATATTGACTTATTTTACAATCAGAGACAGTTTGAACACCTGCTTAGATGTAAGGCTAATATCTGTAATCCCAGTAGCATCGAAAGTATTTGAAAAAATTGTTTACCATCAACTTTACCATTATCTAGATAGTAACAAATTGTTATAAGGTTGCCAATCCGGGTTCCGCTCCCTACATAGTACGCTCACGGTTTTGCTTGAGGCAACAGATGCTTGGTCAGTAAACATCGACAATGGCCTTCTTAATGGCGTTGGCTTTATTGACGTAACTAAGGCATTTGACACCATCGACCACAAAATTATCCTGCGTAAGATGTCATACTTGGGTGTCGATCAGGCAGCTATTAAGTGGTTCTCGTCGTACTTAAGTGGCTGAACCCAAAGATGTAGTGTCAATGACTATCAACTGCTCGTACCCTTAGATGCGGTGTGCCCCAAGGCAGTATATTGGGTCCTTTACTGTTTTTAATTTACATTAACGACCTCCCCAACTTCCTGCGGGACGCTGTACCAAGAATGTTTGCCGATGACACCAATCTTACGTTATCTGCTAAAACGTTAACTGAACTTAAGCTGGCTTTAATCCCTGAATTAAATAACCTTAGCTGTTGGCTGAAAGCTAACAGGCTCAGTTTAAATGTTGCTAAAACTGAGCTCATGATTATTGGATCAAGGAAAGATTATCTGTCAATTGCAGAATCGGGCAGCCAGGATTATTACTAAATCACCCTTTGATACAAGCTCGGACCACCTCCTGTCCACTCTTGACTGGGAGAGGCTATTTCTTCGGCGGAAGAAACAGAAAGCCTCAATGATGTTTAAAAGCATGAATGGACTTGCGCCGGAATATCTTCAGAGTCTTTTCTCTCAGCGTCGCCCAGTTTATAACTTGAGGGACTCTGAGGGAAAACTGACCTTACCCAAACCAAGTACCAACTATCTGAAACGCAGCTTCTCTTACAGCGGAGCTATCTTATGGTATAACATGCCCAAAAGCTTAAAAAAACGCTGTATCTGTTAATCATTTTAAACAACTTATTAAGAAGGTAGCTTTGGCTGATATGTCGGATTCCCACACGGCAATCATGTAAAACAGTTATTCTTAGTTTTAGTTTTCTAACTGATGATTTTCCTTGTTTAAATAAAGTTCTTACATTACATTACAAGTAATTTTAATAGTTATTTTGTCAATCAACTTATAATAATATTAAAATTTTCTTTGAATTGTGTATTCTCATTATAACAGTAACAAACTTTTTTAAAAGCACTTGTTCGTTTACTTCTCAAACTCATTAATTATTCATCCAGCTCTTACCCAACCAGAGCATCTTATTCTGGTCAGGTGGATGAGTTTAGAAACCCGATGAAAAACGAGTTGAAAACACGGCCTT
>JAHPZR010018640.1:37500-39582 GCA_019787425.1 Platygyra sinensis | reverse complement strand
GAATGACCTAGACGGTCATATGATGCCAGTATTGAGGAAAAATGTGTATGAAAACCTTGCAGTTAAAGCCGAGAGAAAAGTTGATCGCTGTCTCATTTTAATAACATTGGATATAGGTTGTTAGCCTAACTATTTAAAGGGCACCTAACACCAAAAATTTTTTCGCTAAAATAATAAAAGCTTATTTTGTGGAGTAATTTGGCGCAAAAATTTTCCTCGAGTTTTTATGTTCATCAAAGTACGCCCAAATGCCGCCATTTTGGTTCGCGACCGAATTTAACGGGGCATGGGTCGAGAGCCGATGTGACGTCAAATCCAGAACACGATGATTCTGTAGTTCACATATTTACTTGTTTTTGCGAGAAAGGCTTGAGAAAGTAATTCGAGAAATTGCCAGCCAGGAGGATTGTCAAGGGGGATGTAGCTACTCAACATACTTACAGGGGGTAATACGCTTCATGTCATACCGATTTTATTTAGAGATGATCGACTTGAAGCGAAGAAACGTAGAAAGCGATGGGTCCATTTCGTAAAAGCGAAACGCGATCCGTCTAGGAGTTTGTTGATCTGTTCTATGAATTCTGTTCTAAGCAAATGTTCTCTGCCCTAATATGCTTAAGTTTCCTTCCTTGGTCAATTCTTAATTTGAAAGAGATATCCGGAAGGGTTTGGCAGAACTCAATTCCTTTCCAAGCCACTCTTCTTTGAGTCTCGACAACAAAATAAACTCACTGCAACAATAACATTAGCTCATGTTTGGAGGGAAGCGACGCTACATTTATTTCCACATTGCACGTAAAGAACACAAACACTGTGTCAAGACGGATAATCAGTTGACGCATTAGTTAAATAATTCTAAGAAAGTGAATGGACTTGAATGTTATTTCAAAGGTATATTATGCGAGATAGACAGGATAGAAGGTGCGAAAATATTGTAAACACGCGTCACGCGCTACAAATTATCTTTTTACTCTATGACTTCTACATATCTTTGCTGTCGAGTCTGTCCTTCGGAGCTCGTTCGAATTCTTAAGTAGCTTCTACCTGTTGGTATTTGGTTGTCCTTTCTTAGTTGGCAAGAGGCTGGGCGGCTGGGTACTTGGCAAAAGACTAGCAAATAAATCAGCTTGGTCGTCGTCGAGTGAAGTCCTACTTCATGTCTTCAGCGATATAATAAATTTCAGAGTCTTGTGAGTCAACAATTATTTCGGAATCCGACGAAGTAGAAGAAATTGTTACTAAAACAGAAATCTGTTGACTGTGGAGTCCCAGCGAAAAACTTGTGCGGCGAAATCGCTAGTGCGCTCGTAGATAATAGAGGACCTGACAGGGACAGCCGAAGCATTCGTTCTCGATTTGACGTCACAGCTTACACTCTCCTCAGATTCCCCATACGCGGTCGCGAACCATTGGAAACTCGGTTTTTGACGGGGCATAAAAATTCGAGGATTTAACCAAATCAAAAAATTTTTTCGCCAAATTTCTCCACAAAATAAGCCTGATTATTTTAGCGAAAAAAATTTTTGGTGGTAGGTGCACTTTAATTACAAAATCTCTTTTATCTGTAGGGAATCGAGTAAAAAAGCAGCATGTTCACACCCCAGTGATCAAGTACATAAGGATCCTTTTTATTCAAATACCCATTTACTTATTCATACAATGATATTCTTTCGTCATCACGCACATAGCACAAGTAAACGTTATGCTCGAATTGCCACAGCAAATATTACATCAAAACATAAACGCCAGTTTTGATAGTAATGCAAAACAAGTCACTAAGTCATTGTTGAATTTGTTTATGCCCATTATCGCCGAACACCTTACAATGAAGTTACTGGATCCTGTTGTGGAAAACAGAGTTGATCAGCATGCGCACGATGGTGGTATCACCTCAGTCTCACCATGAATACCGTCTTCAAAATCTCGCCACTCGTTCACTGATCCAATGGTGATGTGGCAGTTGTGGTACTGGGCAAGAATATCACACTGCGACAGCTCCACGCCCCAGACATTCACCTCTGTCACGTCTCCAATAAACGCCTGCTCTGGATCAAAAGCACCTCCAACCCTGTCTTGCTCCTG
>JAHPZR010018640.1:0-32500 GCA_019787425.1 Platygyra sinensis | reverse complement strand
CAATTTTTCAATCAATACAACGGCCCCAAACCTGACCTCTACCGTCGCTACATTGACGACTGTGTCGGCGCAACTTCCTCCACCAGAGAGGAACTCAATTAATTTATAACTGCTGTTAATTCGTTTTATCCGGCTCTTAAATATACCTGGGAAATTTCCGACACTTCTTTAGCATTTCTAGATATTAAAGTTTTCTGTCGAAGGCAACGGTTTATGCACCAGTGTGCACTACAAACCCACAGATTCTCATAATTATTTGTTGTATTCATCTTCACATCCATCACATGTCAAGAATTCCATTCCTTATTCTCAGTTTCTTAGACCTCGCCGCCTTTGTAGTGAGGACTCTGATTTTTCCTTAAAATCAGAGGAAATGTGCGAGTTTTTCGACAAACGTGGCTATCCTGCCTCTGTTGTTCAAGCAGGCCATCATCGCGCCCAACAAATCGATCGGCAGTCAGCACTACAAACGCCAAGAAGAATAATAATAATAGAATTCCATTCACTCTCACATTTCACCCTCACAACCACACAGTAAAATCCATCATTCTCAAAAACTTTAAATTACTTCAAAATGATCCCGATACTGGTAGAATCTTTCGCAACCGCCATTAATTTCATTAAACGCGACAAAAACATAGGTAACTTTTTAGTCAGAAGTTCTTCCAAACGAGTGAACAACCCGGTACTTTTAAATGTGCACGCGCACGATGCAAAACATGTCCTTTCATTTGTAACGTTGAGAAATTGTCGGGGCCCAAGCGATCTATTAAAATCACTGATCATTTTACCTGTACCTCAGCCAATGTCATCTACTGTATAACTTGCACTCTCTGCAAAAAGTTATATATCGGCGAAACAGGTAGACGACTAGGCGACCGATTCCGAGAACATCTTCGCGACGTTGAGAAAGACGACAAAAACGCATCTAAACCGGTCGCTAGACACTTTAATCTGCCGAATCATTCGAAGCAACATATGGCGGTCTGTGGCCTCTCCCTACATCAAGGAGGCACAGAAAGCCGCAAAACTCTAGAACAAAAATTTATTTTTCAAATCGGCACTCTTAATCCTCACGGTATCAACGAACGCTTTTCATTCAACTAATTTATTCTGTTGTTTTTTCACGTTGCCAGGCACCAACCAATAGCGTAGCTCCATATTTCTCTATATAAACCACACACAACCCACAATTCCTCGATTCGCTCCGACGAAGGGCTAGCGCTCGAAACGTCAGCTTTCGAATCTCTTTACGGTGGCTAATTCACATTATCAACTCAGTTGATAAAACCAAATTATCCTACATTATATAGGGTGGGGGGGGGACAGGGGGGCGGGAGCCCGGGAGATTAGGGGGCGGGAAGCGGGAGAGGAAAGGGCGGGAAGCGGGAGAGGAAAGGGCGGGAAGCGGGAGTTCTAAGAGGGCGGGAAGCGGGAGAGAAATGCAAAATGCTAATTATTTTAATTTAACAATGTCTTAGAATACTTTCAAAAAACATCAACCTAGACTGTATTTGACTTGCATTTAACGTCTTCTCAGTCACTATGAGACTTCCGAGCAAACGAAAATTCGCGCTTGGACTGAAAAACAGGCTTACTTCCGTTTACAGTGGTTAGGCCTTCCCCCTTTTTTTTCTCTGTTTACCGTCGTCCCACCGACCCAGATTTTTGCGTTTTCAAAAAAAAAATATTTGAGTGGTTTATCAGCTTAGCTTAGTTTGCCATCGATTGTAAAGCCACACATATGTTGTGACTGATTTCTTAATGAAGACTTCTACAATTACATAATTTCAAGAAATCGTCCCTTTACCTAATCGGAAATGCTGACAATGTTTTGTGCTGGCAGTGCTGTGGATAATTTCAGGCGAGATCAGCAGTAAAAAAATGGCGGCCTTTTGTTTACAGTTGGACCTCGCCATAGAGGGAAATCGTCATTTTCTCGAAGACGAGTACAGTGACTTATCATTTTTTTTCTTTTGTTTTGAATCGAGTAATAAATTTCTCTACTGATTTAAAATAAATCTGGACTAATTCTCAGTGTAGAAAAAAGGCGGGTCTAACACACAGGTCACAAAACACGGGTCATTGTTTCACCAATACTGGAACAACCCTAAACCTTTACTAAACATTGCCTTAGTGTAGTATTTAGGCCTAAAAAGTTGTCTTAGTGTAGTACTTAGGCCTAAGTTTAGCATTAGGAAGGGGTTAGGGTTGTTCCAGTATTGGTGAAACAATGACCCGAGATCTGTGTTTTAGACCCGCCGGTAGAAAAAGAAACAATCGTCAGAAACGTGAATTTAGTAAGCAATCGTGACTATAATCATGGTGCTATTATAGGAATTTATGGCAGGGTTCGTACTGTTTTGAGCTCTTCAAATTCTCTGACTTCCCATGACTTCTTCCATGACCTTTTCAAGTTTCCAAGACCTTAGGATTAGCTGTCAGTTTCAAAAATTCAAACCCTAAACTTGTTTTAGAGCGTTTTTTTAACCTTAAACAGTTCAACAGACACAAACTCTGGAGTTCACCAAAATGCGTACCGTTTACGCTGCTTAATTACTCCTCTATCTTACATTGTCCTTGCCTTGTAATCCGCAGTAAATAACCTATCAAACAGAACTTTAATTTTCCGTGACTTTCAAGGACCAACAATTAAATTCCATGACACTCCAGGTCTGGAAATAAATTCTTAAATTCCATGACTTTCCAGGTTTTCCATGACCTGTACGAACCCTGTATGGGCTATAAACGAGGTGCTGTTGCTCCTAAACGAACATGCATGGGCATGGGATGCGGACCCCTCCTTTTTATTTAAAATTAAGTTTCTATAATATAAACAATCAACAGGCAAAGTTTGACAAAAATCTCAGTGCAGGCTCTAGTTCAGTGGAATGACCTTAATTACGACCACGATCTTTTCTTCCTCCATTGTCCTAATGTCGACTTTATAACCTCGTCTTATCGTTTCCAGGCTCCGCAGATATTATGCTAAAGTCTGGTCTCCTAGTTCCAGACTTCTCCTTTTTTTCGGCCTTTTTTTTTCTTTTCCGACCGACCGACCCAAAATCAGAAAACGTATTCGACAGTAAACGAAGAAAAAAAAAGGATGGCCTTACGTAATATAGATCATAAAATGTCAAGCAGCATGAGTGCACGTGTCGCGTAAGCTGTCAAATTGCAAAAAAGTGAGACGAGCAGGCGATTTCAAATCACGGGACGGGAGCAGCACGGAAAAGGGCGGGAGGCGGGAGATAAAGGTACGGGAAGCGGGAGAGCAGGGTACGGGAGGCGGGAGGTTCTGACCCCCCTGTCCCTCCCCCCTATAGGAACATTTTCCAGCATTTTGAACTAAAGCGTTTTAAAATTTGCTGTACGCGAACTTAAAACGTGTGCCAATTCCTTGAAAATATAGTTTCGAGAAAAAGAGCAAAACAGTTTCAGAGACGTTCTTCCGTTTGATTGAGATCAAAACAACAAGGCGTGAAAGTAATTACCTGCGGTTTACAAACAAACGGCTCAGTAACAATAGCGCTCAAATGCTGACGAGACAAGATGCCAGTGGAACCCCGCCTAACGACCACCCCTTTCAAACGACCAACTCGTTATTACGACCACTTTATTCTGGCCCGAAAGAACACTTAATCTGTCATTTTCTTATTTAAAGAACCCTTTAATACGACCATCCCGTTAATGCGACCAATTTTCCATGGCCTACAGGTGGTCGCATTAACGGAGTTCCACTGTATTGTTCCGCGGGGGATTTGACTCCACATTTCAGTTCTACCAGGCATCGCTGTTGGTCGCTCGCTCAGAAGATAAGTTGTTACTGTAGAATTGGAAGTGTTTCATTCCAGTTTCCGGAGTTTTCATTCCTCTGATTGGTAATTTGTATTATGAATAGGCTAAAACAACGTTACTGAGAAATGCCTAAAGAAACGAAAAGGGGAAAAAGGTAACCGGGACAAACACCACCAGGAATAAGAGGCGAAGCCGAACGCGCAAAAGAGGGAATCACGCAACTACCACTGACTCCAGTGAAACAGAAACTCCCAAGGCAGTAATGCTTCCTGAGATGCGAGCAGCTGAGTAAGAATGGTAATAAACTGGAAAGTAAACAATACAAATTTCTTTCTGGTCTATATGATCAGCACTGATGAATAGAGCCACAAAATTACCGCCACACACAATTGCCCGGCACAACTTCCTCGAACTCGTGCCGCGTTAAATAAGACCCTTTGTCGCTAGCGGCAAGTTTGTCAGCCCAATCCTTGTCGATGTCAAAACAATTTCCTTTTTTTCTTTTTACCGCTCTCCTTGGCACAAAAGGGCAGCCCGAGCGCTTTCGCTTTTTTCTTTGGCAGCAGCGCGAAAGTATTGTTGCGTGGTCTGGCCGTAACAAAATTGCGTGTCGAAACAAGGATGGTATGTAAGATAATGATGCGTTGACAGATTGTTACAGTGACTTGTTAACATTCCATTAACGGCAATTAGTGTGAAAAAAAACACTATTTTACCCATAACTTCCTGTAGAAACAATATTTTTTTCGAAATTTCTTTTTGTAAAATAAAGATAGGAGTAAGGTCTGTCTTGCTATCGTAAAATAATTTTTTCCCCTAAATGGTCACATTTGGGGTGGGATACTACCTTAAAACCTGATCGTATCGCGTTCGCATATACACTGTTGTTGCGAACACTGTGCCTGATAAATTTTCGCAACTTTCTAGATTACGGTAAAGGTTCAGGACGCACCGAGGGACTTCCACGCATCTTTAACTTACCCTTACAAGGAGTACAAGTGCACTTATTCTCAGTTCCAGAGTCATATGACCACTTCCTTCTTCCATCTCTTCTACTGGCATCCACAGTGGAAGCGAACAAAAGCACGAGCAGAAAAACGGCCCAGGCGAACTGCATTTCCTCTTCAAGACCAGTGGGACTGAAAGAACTAGAAAACAAGACTGCAAAAAAGAAATTGATTCAACAACATCATAGCGCAAAGACTATTTCATGTACTTCAGATGACTATCCACCCCAGAGGAATAAAAAGAAGTTAACTCGGAGAACTTCCGCAATGAAGGTCAATAGTTAGCTTCTGATAAAGTAAATGTTCAAAGTCATATTCAGCTTTTTTCTCCCTATCAACTGGAGCATTTTTGGCTCTAGTTTTTTGAACCAAAATTCTTATCAATCTATACAATCAAAATATAACTTTGAAAGGTAATTATTTTCACTGGTTCGAGCAATTGTGTTCGTTAAACGATAAATCATCAGAACAAACCGCTTCAAAATCTAGACTAAAAGGCAGCTGAGAATAAAATATTTTGGCGAAAAGGGTCCAGTTGAGCTTGCCACATTGATAAAAAAAGAAACCAAATATTTGCTTCTTCCTTCAATGCCTACCTTTTCTTTTGTGAACGCCGTTAAGACGACAAGTCAGAGTAGTCGAGATAAGCAAATGCCTTCTTCTTGTCCTGACTTAAAATAGGGAGAACAGCTCTGAAATATTCAATATATGTTGGCGCTATTGCATCAGGTAAACGTGATAGCCTTGCGGAACAGAGATGAAATGTAAAACAAATTCCTGGAGTTTAACAAGGTTTCGTTGACACCAGACATCCGTTCGTCAACAATCAGAAGAAATAAAAATATATAAAACATACAACATACAACATCTGAATAATAAGGTCAGTTTATACAGAATACAATTTTACCTTATAAAATAAACTGCCTCAATGTAACTAAAATTGAAAATATCATGGCAAAATACTAATAATTCATTATAAAAGTCTATCCTTAATTAATATACTCTATTGTACGAGGTAAGTGTGGTAGCCTCGTGGAACACAAATGACATAAATGAACATAGGCGTATGGGCCGGGGGGACAGCCCCCCCCCCAAATTTTGGGCAAGTCATATCTTTTGGGCAGCAAGAGAAATTTGGGCAAAGCCAGTTTTTAAAGATGTTTCAAGCTTTTTTTAATAGATAGATATTTTCTATTTTTCCCTGAGGTCGGAATTGTAAGGCCAGTTATAAATTCACACGAGACAGCGGTTGCCTAGCACGTGATGACGAGCTTCTGGTCATTAGTACAGTGGAACCTCGATTTAACGAAGTCGCTTGGGACCGGCCAAATTAGTTCGTTAAATGGAAGGTTCGTTATATCGAAAACCTCGATATAACGAATTTGAGGGGAAATGACCAAAATGTTCGTTATATCGAGGTCATAGTTAATGATTGATTTGTAACACAGGTGACTTCTGTGGAAATACTATAGTGCCAATGTCTCTGACAAATAATAAGCCGTTGACTGAAAGGTTGCTGTCTCTTTACCATATGGATTAAAGGATTTGCTGGGTGTTGATCTGTTGAGCGTTTATCTTCTGTCGCGTGTTGACATTGTAATTCGTTATATCGAGGTTCTATTCCATACATTTTACTGTAATTTTTGCCGGGACGTAGAGTATCGTTCGTGATATCGAGGACTTTGTTAAATAGAGGTTCGTTAAATCGAGGTTCCACTGTAAAGGGCTGAAAGGGGATCATAAGTTGATATACATATTTTTTTGTTTTCTTTTTTGGGCACTGTACTGTACTGCACTGCACTGCACTGCATGCACTGCACTGGCTGGTGTTGTAAATTTATTAGAATCAATTTCGGGATAACATTCTAGAATCATATCGTAATTATCGACTGGAGTCTGGAGACTCTCAGAAGATCTGAGTCACGTGCTAGGCAACTACTTCTTGTGTGAATTGCTAGAGACAATGCACGAGAATGATCTATTCGATATATTTCCATAATTTTCTAAAGTGGTGCATATCCCTTCAGTTATACCTGCTACATCGTGTTCAGCAGAGCGATCATTCAGTGCGTTGTGCAAGATTGAACTCGAACTTACCTCCGCAGCACCATGGGGCAACAACATGTCAGCAACATTGCACTTATTAATATTGAAAGGGCATATGCCAACCCTGCAGTCAACAATAAATGACATGGATCGTATCATTGATAACTTCGGCAGTCAAAATGGAAGAGAAAAGTTTTTTTTTTTAAGTTCTCATATGATAGAGCTCATATGGTAGATTCATACATTGTATGTAAGAATTTTTTCACTTCATATGTAGATCATTTTTAGTGCATCGTAAGACCCTCGTTTCCTTTCGACTGTTTCGTAAAAATCTGGGCAACTTGTAAGAATTTTTTGGGCAAATGGTTCACCGCCCCCCCCTGGCAAAAATGGCCGTACGCCTATGTGAATGAAGATTCCAATTCGTTCTAACCCGGTTACATCAAGTACTGATATATTGTTGACATGCTTGTGTTATTCAAGTTCACATTCAGAAACCTTCACGAAATACGTTAGATGTTACTCAAGCCTGCACTTTGTTCTGATTTTTATTGTTTTTACTCCATTATTTTAATTTGTTTTTCTTCACTGACAGTGAATCTAGACTGAGGAAGAAACATGTGATAGCTGTTATGAAAACGAAGCACCGACTCTTTGAATAATAAATATCTCCGAATGATTTGGACGTTTCTGCAGAATAAGGCTAATTAAAACAATACTTGTTCTCAATATCTTTCCCTATAACAATTAGTACAGCGATTCGCATAAAGAATAAGAAAAACATTGGCTCATATGTTCCTGCCATTTTCCTCGTTAATTGTTATTATAATTTCAACCCTTGAGGTATTTTTGAGAAAGTGATATTATTTTCTCAAACTGTCAATCAAGACTTGGCACAAAGAAAATTAAAGGCGGCCGCAAATTCTCGGAGATGAAGGTTCTAATGTTCGAAATAGATTGATATTTGCCAAAATATCTAGGAAAGACCTATTGTGTACGAAAATGTATAAAACTGGGTATCGAGAATTTGATCATAGTGGCACTTCATGTTGCGCCCAAATCTATTGATGTTGATATTTCTGTTCACAAGAATCTAGCTTTAATAGTGACAATAGAACAGGAGTCAGATAGGGGAGTTGGATAAGTGATGTGTTGTAACAGTAGGCTCAGTTCGTATCCGTTCCTACGTTTTAAACTACGTGACTTGTAATTCGTATTGTCGGTGATCGTCCGGGTGAGTGTAGTTCTGAAAAGAACTGTTGTTGGTGACTGACGTTTCGACAACCTGAGCGGAAGTCATCTTCAGTGTCAAGTGAATAGTGTTTGTCAGTCGATGATGTTATAAGTCTGGTCCGTTGAAAACGATTGGTCAGTTAAGCCATAATGGTACTGGCTGAAAGACTCGTGTAAAGTTTGTCATCAGGTCATTGGTCGGTTTCGATCCGTCTTTTGTTAGTCAAATTGGTCGGTTTGAGGTCCGTCTTTTGTTAGTCAAAATTAAGTCGGTCTGTTAGAAGTCCGTTTGTCGGTTTCGTTTTCGTTCACGGATGTTGTAGGGCTGTAAGATCCGTGAGAGTTCTGAGACCATCTCACGGATCTTACAGCCCTACAACATCCGTGTAGCCCACAAACCTACACCTTCGTTACGGCACTTACTGACTAACGCTCAAGACCGAGACGAACTCAACAACAGACAGGGAACAGTTTACAAGATCAAATGCTCCCACTGCCAGGCTTCCTACATTGGTGAGACTAGCAGAAACTTTACACGAGACTGAATGAACACAAACGAGCCACGAGAAATGGTGATGCCGACAATCACATTGCTGTGCATCTGATCAACTGACAAACCACAACATTGACTGGGTATCTGCTCAGTGCTTACCTACAGTACTACAGTACCACTCAAAATGTAAGTTACCACCGTCTCGCGAGAAACGACACTCGTATCGCGAGAAACGAGACTTGTCTTGCAGGAAACGAGAACTGTCTCGCGAGAAATTTCTCGTTTATCACGAGTGCGCTGCAAGTACCGCTTCTGTATTAGCACTTGTTTGCAGTAAGGATTGTTGTGTGTGGAGAAAATCGTTGAGCGGACATGTGTCTTATCGTTGATTTTTTTTTCGATGAGATAAGCATCGGCGACGTGCGACTGGAATTCAATATTTTTTAGCGCTCAGTGGGCAATTTTTGTTTACATGTATTGATCGTCGACTTGATCGGCATTTGTGTCCTTTTTCAGATCAGTGATCTGTCGAATCCACTCTGGTCAAGGATTCATCGGATCACTGATCTGAGTGATCTGCAAACGGATCATCGGATCAATGATCAATCACTGTGCGCAGCGGTTTTGGTCTTGAATTACATACGTACTTCATATATGAGATACACTTCCATGAATTTTCCCGCGTTTGCTCGACAGCATTTCTGTTGTGTAAGTGGCCTTAATTTGAACACGTTAGGGCGCGTTCCTTTGGGGTGATCCGAGTTAGATAACTTTTATTCACGAAATAAAGCCGCAACGCTTTGAATGCGAAGCTTCGATTGACCTTGTTCTAATATTCACATCCACATCATGTGCGAAGCCACGCTTCGAATATACGGTATAATCTACGAGAACGTTTTATTCAAAAAGTGAAGTTACAACCCTTTTCTATTTACACACTTTCAGCGAATGAATCATCCGCATATGTAAAATAGAACCAGGAATATCGAAATAGTTTTCAAAGCTTGCCGACATGCCATGAAATTTCAAAGATCTCTTTCAGTTGTCTCGCCAGCGCGTGCAGAGGGAAAACTTTTCCCTGTCAAAAAATAAGTGAATGTTAACGGCGCATTGTAAGAACTGCGATAAAACACTTTTTCTGTCAATTTGGACTCAGTTTCGGCGTTTGAATCATCCAATTGTGCCAAAAAAAAAAAGCAGAGATATCGAATACTTTTCAAAGCTCGCCGGCTTGCCATGAAATTTCAAAGAGCTTTCTCGCTTGTCTCGCCCGCGCGTGCCGAGAGCAAACTTTTCCCTGTCAAAAATTACAATGAATGTTAACGGCGCATCGTAAGAACTTCCATAAAACACTTTTTCTCTAAATATGGACCATTTCGGCGTTTTAATCATCCAATTGTGCCAAATAGAACCAGAGATATCGAATACTTTTCAAAGCTCGCCGGCATGCCATGAAATTTCAAAGATCTCTTTCAGTTGTCTCGCCAGCGCGTGCAGAGGGAAAACTTTTCCTTGTCAAAAATTAAATTAAATGCGGCGCATCAAAAGAACTTCAAAAAAATTTTTCTGTAAATTTGGACCATTTCGACGTTTGAATCGTCCAATTGTGCCAAATAGAACCAGAGATATCGAATACTTTACAAAGCTCGCCGGCATGCCGTGAAATTTCAAAGATCTCTTTCAGTTGTCTCGCCAGCGCGTGCAGAGGGAAAACTTTTCCTTGTAAAAAATTAATGAACGCTGTGTCTAAATGCTCGGCAGCCGGGCAAGGTCTTAATGGACTAAATGCCCGGCAGTCAGAAATTTTAACAGAATTTCCACTGAAAGATTCTTTCAAACTTCTTGATGGTAGTTGATGTTTCTTTAGAAATGTGGAGCAAGATGTGCAAGATGTGCAAGATGACTAAATAAACGAAATTGTGCATACTATAAAATCGGCATGCGCTTGGCACTTAGAAAATTTACGCTTACGTCGGCAGTTAAGGTCCGGTAATACAGGCAACATTTTTCTTCATTTTTTCTCGCAACATTGTTTATTATTCAAAGAGTCGATGCTTTGTTTTCATAACGGCTATCATATGTTTCTTCCTTAGTCTAGATTCACTGTCAGCGAAGGAAAACAAATTGAAATAGTGGAGTAAAAACAATAAAAATGAGAACAAAGTGCAGGCCTGAGTAACATCTAACGTATTTCATGAAGGTTTCTAAATGTGAACTTGAATGACACAAGCATGCCAACAATATATAAAACATCAGTACTTGATGTAACCAGGTTAAAACGAATAGGAATCTTCATTTACATAGGCGCACGGCCATTTTTGCCAGGGGGGGGGGGGGGGGGGGGGGCGGTGAACCATTCACCCAAAAAATTCTTACAAGTTGCCCAAAGTTTTACGGAACAGTCGAAAGGAATCGAGGTTTTCGATATAACGAACCTTCCATTTAACAAACTAATTTGGCCGGTTCCAAGCGACTTCGTTAAATCGAGGTTCCACTGTACTAATGACCAGAAACTCGTCACGTGCTAGGCAACCGCTGTCTCGTGTGAATTTATAACTGGCTTTACAATTCCGACCTCAGGTAAAAATAAAAATATCTATCTATTAAAAAAAGCTTGAAAACATCTTTAAAAACTGGCTTTGCCGAAATTTCTCTTGCTGCCCAAAAAATCTGACTTGCCCAAAATTTTGGGGGGCCTGCCCTATGTTCATTTATGTCATTTGTGTTCCACGAGGCTACCACACTTACCTCGTACAATAGAGTATATTAATTAAGGATAGACTTTTAGAATGAATTATTAGTATTTTGCCATGATATTTTATTCAATTTGAGTTACATTGAGGCAGTTTATTTTATAAGGTAAAATTGTATTCTGTATAAACTGTTCTAATTATTCAGATGTTGTATGTTTTATATTTTTATTTCTTCTAATTGTTGATGAACTTTGTCTGGTTGTCGACGAAACGTTGTTGGACTCCAGGAATTTGTTTTATTTTTCATCTCTGTTCCGCAAGGCTATCACGTTTACCTGATGCAATAGCGCCAACATATATTGAATATTTCAGAGCTGTTCTCCCTATTTTAAGTCAGGACAAGAAGAAGGCATTTGCTTATCTCGACTGCTCTGACTTGTCGTCTTAACGGCGTTCACAAAAGAAAAGGTAGGCATTGAAGGAAGAAGCAAATAGTTGGTTTCTTTTTTATCGATTTGGCAAGCTCAACTGGACCCTTGAAGTTCCGTTCCAGATTCCCTCACAGCAGACCCAGCAGACCTAAGCAGAGACTATTTGGTTCAATTAGCTGTATCTCTCTGCACTAAAACGATGATCTAGTTCATTTGTTTTTCATGACTAGTTTTAAACGAGTTGCGATAGTCATCAGTCATTTTTATGGTCTTTTATAGCTCGTTTCTTTTTTTTTTTTTTTTTTTTCCTGTTTTGCCTCTTTTGTTCGATAATGCCTGCCCGGCTTCCAGATCACCCTGAAAATCGTGTCGCTCGGAGATAATAGCGATCAAAGAAGTGCATTAATTAAGGGTACAGATCGTCGGACGTGTTACTTAAGCTGATTGGCATTCGTTGAGCCATTGTTATAAACTAGCTCTGTTAAAGCTCATAGACAAAGCATTTCATGATGAGCTCCCACAAGTGCTATCAGATAACATCGTGATGAAAACGTCCCACAGGTTACTCTTTACGAGCGTCAGACTCTCTTACGGTGCCTCGTTTCAACTCGATCTATGGCAAAAACTCTATTGCTCATAGAGGCTCTGTTTTGTGGAATATTTTAATTTCTAATGATAAGAATTTTTCAAGCACAAGTTATAAAAACCTGAAAAAGAAAATCCGTTCAATGGACATTTTTAAAGAGTTGACTTTCAAAGAGACCTCTATAACTACCACAAATTTTAGACGTAAAGATTTCATTTATATTTAGGGGATTTAAGGTCTTTTAACGATGTACATATATACACAGTTAAGTATTAGTTTTAATTTAAATAGTTGATTATATTTTGTTATTCATTATGTACATATTTTATTCTTAGGTTTGGTATTTACGCACGACCCCACAAGCTGCACAGCTTTTTAACTTATCGTGCTTAAATAAAGGTTGTCTGTCTGTCTGTCTGTCTGGTACATATCACGAAGTGCCACGGCAAATTCACTGTTCACTAATGACAAGTCACCGTCAATCGCGACTCAGAAGACAGTTTGCTCATTCACAATTTTCAGCCATGGCAACGATCATCTGGAAATTCCATAAAATCGAGCACAATTGTGCTTAACAGATACTGAAACATATGCTCTTTTTCGACCCCAGTTTAAACCAGTACTGCATGTTCCTACAGAGACAGTACAAAGACGTTTTCAGTACACACATTTCACCTCATCCCACCCTCCGGGAGTGAAAGAAGGTTTCATCAAAGAAGAGGCTCTAAGACTTCTCAGAACAAACTCTTCTAAGAAAATATTTGAAGAGAAACTCAAAGTCTTCAAGTCGCACCTTCTTGAGAGAGGTTACCCGGAGAAGCTAATTCAAAAGGTTCTCTTAGAAGTGAAATTTGTTGAGAGGAAATTAACCCTCCAACCGAAACAAAAAGAAAACAAACGAATCTTGTCACAACATATCAACCATCAGTGCCAAACCTAAAACAAATTCTCACGAAAAAAATGGCATTTAATAGGACAACATCCATTCAGAGATAGGTAATTTTAACATTAAATACTCCAGGACAAATCACTTAAAACATTCATTTTCTATATTTGGTGCAAGAATTTGGAACAGTGTTCCTCAAGTATCCGAATACTCCCTAAACATAAATTTAAAGATTCTTCACATCAGCTCCTTTTACGTATTCTGGAACTGGAGCTGATACTTATGTTGACACACGTACTTTAGTTAATAAATTAAGCAAGATGAATGTATAATAGGCTCGTAATTCTGTAATTTTTCAACGTATGCAAAAACTCTAGTTCTATCCTGTATCCTTCCTTTTTCTTTCCTTCCTTTTTCTTTCCTTTCTTTTTCTTTCTTTTTTAACTTCATCCTGTAGAATTAATTGTATTCAGGTATCCTCTGCCCGCCTCGACTAACTGAAGCTAACTGAGCTATATGCGAGCAGAGGACGTCTGTATGAGAATAAATGAAAATGAGAAAAATGAAAATGAGTACTGAGCGAAATCTACAGCGATCCGCCACTTATTTCATACAAAAGAAGGCGTTCGCTCAAAGATATACTTGTGAGAGCCAAACTATGAAAAAGGCTAAAACACGCGCTAGGAGTCGTGCAGGCCTGTCAACCCCATTTTACAATGTCTCTGGAATTCCCGAATCTCAGTTTCTTTAAAGCGAAATTCCCGATTCCGGCTGTTAAAATCGCCAAATCCCGTGTCCCGGTCATAATTACAATCCCGAATCTCGTCCCCCTTTTCCTTCGAAATCCCGAATCCCGGCCTTGAAATAAGCCGAATCCGGATCCCGAAAAACCTATTGGGGACCCTCGGATTAGTGTTATTAAATACTGCCGGGCCTGGATTGTTCTCCACGTCGTTCACTTCCCCTCACAAGCAACAGGATATAGACGAATGTAGGTCATCATTTCTTTACGTGTCCAGAATTTGTTTCAATGTTGTCGAAAAAAAACACATTTAGCTAAGACATGGTAAGAATCCATCCCCATTGAACATGTGATAAAGCATCCTTTGCTTCCCGACGGTATTGTTCAACTTATGTCCCCATACTCGCAGTTAATATGTCATGTCGTTAACAAACAGCTTCAGTACAGTTAAGGTAATTCCCCTGAAATAAAACTGACAATAGATTTTCGCTCAAACTTTGCCAACTGAATATTTATCATATGAGAACTTCAATTTTGAAATAAAAAAGGGGGGTGCCCATACTCATTAAGGAGCACGGGGGCATTGAAAATGACCCATTTTGGCATTATTTAACGCTTATTACAAGAACGCATTCCCAGTAATAATTGTAAATTTTTGTGACCGAGACTCATGAGAACACGCATTAAACTGGAGTCAATGCGTTGTATGGGACACAAATAAACTTTTAAGTTTGATTTAGACAGAAAGCTGAATCCTTGATTAAAATTTCAACCAAATTTCTTGACATGGCTACCATAGGGCAAAATAGAAAAGACTACAGTTTACTTGCTATTTTCGCAATTTATTCAATTTCAGCAATAGAAATCAGATCAGTCTTTCCTCAAGCAAAGTTTGTGATAAGTTGATTACAATGACTGGAAAAAAAATTGGGGTGCCCATGCTCGTTGGTGAGCTATAGCCATTTTTCAACTGAAAGAGCTCAATATCAAGGCAAATCCGCCATGTTTTCAGTGTGCACGTGCACGAGGAGCGCGCTAAATGACGCCATCAAATTATGCGCAGAAAGGATGCGCAGTGCAATTATGAGGAATAACCTTAAGTTCAGCAGTTGACTGCTTCACAGCTGCTCAAATAACTTCACAGCAGTAGAAGTACATGCATACGATTTACGTGATAGCAGTACGTCGAGTCCAATAACTAACACTCGTTTGGGTAATTAGAAGGTGAGTTCTTGCGAAAGCAGATATTCAGTTCTCCCGTGCAATCCACACTTAACACTGACTAGCCGAGCCTGGATAAGTTAATGGCTTGCGTGAGAAACAAATCACATTGTATCGGAATGTATCGGCGAGGATCTAAATGCAAATACTAGAGAATACATGGCTCTCGAGAGCAGCGAGGGAAGAAAGATAATATCTAACTAAAACGAGCCAAAGCAATTTGAAAATGGAAAACAACTAACCTTGGAAACTGCAACCAACTCGCGACGGTAAGCTGTGCAAAAATATTACATGTACTCAAAACAGCAATGGCCGCTGTATCGAAAGCTCACGTCATATAAAGCCTACTGAATTCCTCCCAGAAGACCTCGCGATACCCCACACGCAGACAAATAAACTCCGCCGATGATAGCATAGGGGTCTTCATAAGACCCCAAAAAGGAAATTGTTTTGACATCGACAAGGATGGCTGACAAACTTGCCGCTAGCGACAAAGGGTCTTATTAAACGCGGCACGAGTTCGAGGAAGTTGTGCCGGGCAATTGTGTGGCGATAATTTTGTGCCTCTGCCTCTATTTATCAGTGCTGATCATATAAAGACCAGAAAGAAATTTGTATTGTTTCCTATCCAGTTTATTACCATTCTTACTCAGCTGCTCGAATCTCGGGAAGCATACTGCCTTGGGAGTTTCTGGTTTCACTGGAGTCAGTGGTAGTTGCGTGATTCCATCTTTTGCGCGTTCGGGCTTCGCCTCTTATTCCTGGTGGTGTTTGTCCCGGTTATCATTTTCCCCTTTTCGTTTCTTTAGGCATTTCTAACGTTGTTTTGGCCTATTCATAATACAAATTGCCAGTCAGAGGAATGAAAACTCTGGAAACTGGGATTAAACACTTCCAATCACAGTAACAACTTACCTTCCTGTATCTTCGGAGCGAGCGACCAACAGCGATGCCTGGCCCTGAAATGTAGAGTCAAATCCGCGCGGAACAGTACACTCAGTGGAATCCCGTTAATACGACCAAGAACGGAGTCGCCATTTCTATCTATCTATCTATCTACCACCTTTAGGCCATGGAAAATTGATCGCCTCAACGGGATGGTCGTATTAAAGGGGTTCTTTAAACAAGAAATGACAGATTAAGTGTTCTTTCGGGCCAGAATAAAGTGGTCGTAATAACGAGTTGGTCGTTTGAAAGGGTTGGTGGTCGTTAGGCGGGGTTCTGCACTGACATCTTGTCTCGTCAGCATTTGAGCGCTATTGTTATGAATTAACTGAGCCGTTTGTTTGCAAACCGCCAGGTAATTACTTTCACGCCTTGTTGTTTTGATCTCATTCAAACGGAAGAACGTCTCTGAAACTGTTTGATCTTTTCTGAAACTATATTCTCAAGGATTGGCGCACGGTTTAAGTTCGCGTGCAGCGAAATTTTAAAACGTTTTAGCTCAAAAATTGTGGAGAATGTTCCTAGAGGGGGGCGTAAGGGGGGTCCAAAAACGCTGAACCGCACAGAAATACGCCAAAAAACCGCAAACCGCATCGGATTTTTCCCTGAATACCGAAAACCGCACGTACCTGGAGGCCCACTATAACAACGAAACTTGTTATTTTTTTCTAAAATTTTGCCTCCCTTTCCTTCTTCATAGAAGATTGCCACGCATTAATTAATACGACCTCTTCGCTTTCAGTGCGATCTCGACGACTCAGTTGCTATTGTCGCGCATTGAATCAAAGCAACGAGAACACGAGGCTGTACGGCTGTACGAGCTAACATCCGGCATGGGATTTAAACGTATTAACTGGAAAAGGCCGTAATTGCAAACCACAGAATTAAATTGTAAACTGATTTAACAAACCCTGATGCGTTGTAAACAAAACACTTAGCTCGCACTGGGAAAACTACCAGATGCAGACCATTCTAAAGAGTGTCATCACCGCAGACACTTTTTTCACCGAAACCGCGACCTAAAGGTTTTAATAACCGCAAATCGTTAGTGTATTGGATACTGCGATACCGTGAGTTATAATAAAAATTACCGCAAAACCGCACTAAAATAACGCAAAACCGCATCACTGCAAACCCTTACGCCCCCTTCTTCCATATAATGTAGCTCGAAAACCGTTTCAGCGGTTTTGGCTTTTCCCCGGGGGTGGGGGGGGGGGGGTGGTACTCCAATATTTGGGCTATATAGGTACGTGCCGCGGAACAGGGTATGGTTTTTGAGTTCCAGTCCTTAAATAGAATATCCTTTTTCCCTTTTGTGACTGTGTTCTGGTGTGGGCCTAGATTAGCAATGCAAATTGTATTATCTAATACTGGAGTGTGAAAACGCCCGCCATACAAATGGTTTTGTTTAAACTTGATCTATCCTTAAAGAGTGTCTATATCGCCAACAGGGTTTTTATAGTTATAGTAGCTCTATACTGCGTAAAAAGGTATTCTAAGAAAAAAATTGGATTCTGAGATTTTAACGCCCTAATATATCGCCTTAAAGTTCCCTCTTAAGCCACGCCCAGTGAAGATGACCGCGTAATGTTAGATTGGTGACGAATGACGTCACTTCAGGAATATCTCGAAGCTTTATGCTTTTATTTTGCTTGCTTGACAACCGCATTGCTTCGCAAACTTCGATTTGTTTGTTTTTTGGCGAGGAAAACTCCTCACCACTACTGAAACAACAATTACCTAAACTAGAAGGATCTCGTGATTCCTGACTTGACGTCACGACCCATTCAGAAACCCAGGCTCTTTTCTGCACTGACTCACGGTCAACTTCATTGGGCATGGCTGAAGAGGGAACTTTAAGGCGATATATTAGGGCGTTAAAATCTCAGAATCCAATTTTTTTCTTAGAATACCTTTTTACGCAGTATAGAGCTACTATAACTATAAAAACCCTGTTGGCGATATAGACACTTTAAAGGATAGATCAAGTTTAAACAAAAACCATTTGTATAGGCGGGCGTTTTCACACTTCCAGTATTAGATAATACAATTTAGTCTGCTAATCTAAGGACCACACCAGGAACACAGTCACAAAAGGGGAAAAAAGGATATTCTATTTAAGGACTGAGAACCTCAAAAACCATACCCTGTTCCGCGGCACGTACCTATATAGCCCAAATATGGTAGTACCACCCCCCCCCCCCCACCCCCGGGGGGAAAAGCCAAAACCGCTTGAAACGGTTTTCGAGCTACATTATATGGAAGAGGGGGGCGTAAGGGTTTGCAGTGATGCGGTTTTGCGTTATTTTAGTGCGGTTTTGCGGGTAATTTTTATTATAACTCACGGTTATCGCTAGTTCCAATACACTAAGCGATTTGCGGTTATTAAAACCTTTAGGTCGCGGTTTTCGGTGGAAAAAAGTGGTCTGCGGTGATGACACTCTTTAGAATGGTCTGCATCTGGTAGTTTTCCCAGTGCGAGCTAAGTGTTTTGTTTTACAACGCATCAGGGTTTGTTAAATCAGTTTACAATTTAATTCTGTGGTTTGCAATTACGGCCTTTTCCAGTTAATACGTTAAATCCCATGCCGGATGTTAGCTCGTACAGCCGTACAGCCTCGTGTTCTCGTTGCTTTGATTCAATGCGCCGACAATAGCAACTGAGGTCGTCGAGATCGCAACTGAAAGCGAAAGAGGTCGTATTAATTAATGCGTGGCAATCTTCTATGAAGAAGGAAAGGGAGGGAAAATTTTAGAAAAAAATAACAAGTTTCGTTGTTATAGTGGGCCTCCAGGTACGTGCGGTTTTCGGTATTCAGGGAAAAATCCGATGCGGTTTGCGGTTTTTTGGCGTATTTCTGTGCGGTTTCAGCGGTTTTTGGACCCCCCTTACGCCCCCCTCTAGGAACATTCTCCACAATTTTTGAGCTAAAACGTTTTAAAATTCGCTGCACGCGAAACTTAAACCGTGCGCCAATCCTTGAGAATATAGTTTCAAGAAAAAGATCAAAAACAGTTTCAGAGACGTTCTTCCGTTTGAATGAGATCAAAACAACAAGGCGTGAAAGTAATTACCTGGCGGTTTGCAAACAAACGGCTCAGTTAATTCATAACAATAGCGCTCAAATGCTGACGAGACAAGATGTCAGTGCAAGAACCCCGCCTAACGAACCACCCTTTCAAACGACCAACTCGTTATTACGACCACTTTATTCTGGCCCGAAAGAACACTTAATCTGTCATTTTCTTGTTTAAAGAACCCCTTTAATACGACCATCCCGTTGAGGCGATCAATTTTCCATGGCCTAAAGGTGGTAGATAGATAGATAGATAGAAAATGGCGACTCCCGTTCTTGGTTCGTATTAACGGGATTCCACTGAGTGTACTGTTCCGCGCGGGATTTGACTCTACATTTCAGGGCCAGGCATCGCTGTTGGTCGCTCGCTCCGAAGATACAGGAAGGTAAGTTGTTACTGTGATTGGAAGTGTTTAATCCCAGTTTCCAGAGTTTTCATTCCTCTGACTGGCAATTTGTATTATGAATAGGCCAAAACAACGTTAGAAATGCCTAAAGAAACGAAAAGGGGAAAAAGATAACCGGGACAAACACCACCAGGAATAAGAGGCGAAGCCCGAACGCGCAAAAGAGGGAATCACGCAACTACCACTGACTCCAGTGAAACCAGAAACTCCCAAGGCAGTAATGCTTCCCGAGATTCGAGCAGCTGAGTAAGAATGGTAATAAACTGGATAGGAAACAATACAAATTTCTTTCTGGTCTTTATATGATCAGCACTGATAAATAGAGGCAGAGGCACAAAATTATCGCCACACAATTGCCCGGCACAACTTCCTCGAACTCGTGCCGCGTTTAATAAGACCCTTTGTCGCTAGCGGCAAGTTTGTCAGCCCAATCCTTGTCGATGTCAAAACAATTTCCTTTTTGGGGTCTTATGAAGACCCCTATGCTATCATCGGCGGAGTTTATTTGTCTGCGTGTGGGGTATCGCGAGGTCTTCTGGGAGGAATTCAGTAGGCTTATATGACGTGAGCTTCGATACAGCGGCCATTGCTGTTTTGAGTACATGTAATATTTTTGCACAGCTTACCGTCGCGAGTTGGTTGCAGTTTCCAAGGTTAGTTGTTTTCCATTTCAAATTGCTTTGGCTCGTTTTAGTTAGATATTATCTTTCTTCCCTCGCTGCTCTCGAGAGCCATGTATTCTCTATTATTTGCATTTAGATCCTCGCCGATACATTCCGATACAAGTGATTTGTTTCTCACGCAAGCCATTAACTTATCCAGGCTCGGCTAGTCAGTGTTAAGTGTGGATTGCACGGGAGAACTGAATATCTGCTTTCGCAAGAACTCACCTTCTAATTACCCAAACGAGTGTTAGTTATTGGACTCGACGTACTGCTATCACGTAAATCGTATGCATGTACTTCTACTGCTGTGAAGTTATTTTGAGCAGCTGTGAATGCAGTCACAACTGCTGAACTTAAGGTTATTCCTCATAATTGCACTGCGCATCCTTTCTGCGCATAATTTGATGGCGTCATTTAGCGCGCTCTCGTGCACGTGCACACTGAAAACATGGCGGATTTGCCTTGATATTGAGCTCTTTCAGTTGAAAAATGGCTATAGCTCACCAACGAGCATGGGCACCCCAATTTTTTTTCCAGTCATTGTAATCAACTTATCACAAACTTTGCTTGAGGAAAGACTGATCTGATTTCTATTGCTGAAAATTGAATAAATTGCGAAAATAGCAAGTAAACTGTAGTCTTTTCTATTTTGCCCTATGGTAGCCATGTCAAGAAATTTGGTTGAAATTTTAATCAAGGATTCAGCTTTCTGTCTAAATCAAACTTAAAAAGTTTATTTGTGTCCCATACAACGCATTGACTCCAGTTTAATGCGTGTTCTCATGAGTCTCGGTCACAAAAATTTACAATTATTACTGGGAATGCGTTCTTGTAATAAGCGTTAAATAATGCCAAAATGGGTCATTTTCAATGCCCCCAGTGCTCCTTAATGAGTATGGGCACCCCCCTTTTTTATTTCAAAATTGAAGTTCTCATATGATAAATATTCAGTTGGCAAAGTTTGAGCGAAAATCTATTGTCAGTTTTATTTCAGGGGAATTACCTTAACTGTACTGAAGCTGTTTGTTAACGACATGACATATTAACTGCGAGTATGGGGACATAAGTTGAACAATACCGGTCGGGAAGCAAAGGATGCTTTATCACATGTTCAATGGGGATGGATTCTTACCATGTCTTAGCTAAATGTGTTTTTTTCGACAACATTGAAACAAATTCTGGACACGTAAAGAAATGATGACCTACATTTCGTCTATATCCTGTTGCTTGTGAGGGGAAGTGAACGACGTGGAGAACAATCCAGGCCCGGCAGTATTTAATAACACTAATCCGAGGGTCCCCAATAGGTTTTTCGGGATCCGGGATTCGGCTTATTTCAAGGCCGGGATTCGGGATTTCGAAGGAAAAGGGGGGACGAGATTCGGGATTGTAATTATGACCGGGACACGGGATTTGGCGATTTTAACAGCCGGAATCGGGAAATTTCGCTTTAAAGAAACTGAGATTCGGGAATTCCAGAGACATTGTAAAATGGGGTTGACAGGCCTGCACGACTCCTAGCGCGTGTTTTAGCCTTTTTCATAGTTTGGCTCTCACAAGTATATCTTTGAGCGAACGCCTTCTTTTGTATGAAATAAGTGGCGGATCGCTGTAGATTTCGCTCAGTACTCATTTTCATTTTTCTCATTTTCATTTATTCTCATACAGACGTCCTCTGCTCGCATATAGCTCAGTTAGCTTCAGTTAGTCGAGGCGGGCAGAGGATACCTGAATACAAATTAATTCTACAGGATGAAGTTAAAAAAGAAAGAAAAAGAAAGGAAAGAAAAAGGAAGGAAAGAAAAAGGAAGGATAAGGATAGAACTAGAGTTTTTGCAATACGTTGAAAAATTACAGAATTACGAGCCTATTATACATTCATCTTGCTTAATTTATTAACTAAAGTACGTGTGTCAACATAAGTATCAGCTCCAGTTCCAGAATACGTAAAAGGAGCTGATGTGAAGAATCTTTAAATTTATGTTTAGGGAGTATTCGGATACTTTGAGGAACACTGTTCCAAATTCTTGCACCAAATATAGAAAATGAATGTTTTAAGTGATTTGTCCTGGAGTATTTAATGTTAAAATTACCTATCTCTGAATGGATGTTGTCCTATTAAATGCCATTTTTTTCGTGAGAATTTGTTTTAGGTTTGGCACTGATGGTTGATATGTTGTGACAAGATTCGTTTGTTTTCTTTTTGTTTCGGTTGGAGGGTTAATTTCCTCTCAACAAATTTCACTTCTAAGAGAACCTTTTGAATTAGCTTCTCCGGGTAACCTCTCTCAAGAAGGTGCGACTTGAAGACTTTGAGTTTCTCTTCAAATATTTTCTTAGAAGAGTTTGTTCTGAGAAGTCTTAGAGCCTCTTCTTTGATGAAACCTTCTTTCACTCCCGGAGGGTGGGATGAGGTGAAATGTGTGTACTGAAAACGTCTTTGTACTGTCTCTGTAGGAACATGCAGTACTGGTTTAAACTGGGGTCGAAAAAGAGCATATGTTTCAGTATCTGTTAAGCACAATTGTGCTCGATTTTATGGAATTTCCAGATGATCGTTGCCATGGCTGAAAATTGTGAATGAGCAAACTGTCTTCTGAGTCGCGATTGACGGTGACTTGTCATTAGTGAACAGTGAATTTGCCGTGGCACTTCGTGATATGTACCAGACAGACAGACAGACAGACAACCTTTATTTAAGCACGATAAGTTAAAAAGCTGTGCAGCTTGTGGGGTCGTGCGTAAATACCAAACCTAAGAATAAAATATGTACATAATGAATAACAAAATATAATCAACTATTTAAAATTAAAACTAATACTTAACTGTGTATATATGTACATCGTTAAAAGACCTTAAATCCCCTAAATATAAATGAAATCTTTACGTCTAAAATTTGTGGTAGTTATAGAGGTCTCTTTGAAAGTCAACTCTTTAAAAATGTCCATTGAACGGATTTTCTTTTTCAGGTTTTTATAACTTGTGCTTGAAAAATTCTTATCATTAGAAATTAAAATATTCCACAAAACAGAGCCTCTATGAGCAATAGAGTTTTTGCCATAGATCGAGTTGAAACGAGGCACCGTAAGAGAGTCTGACGCTCGTAAAGAGTAACCTGTGGGACGTTTTCATCACGATGTTATCTGATAGCACTTGTGGGAGCTCATCATGAAATGCTTTGTCTATGAGCTTTAACAGAGCTAGTTTATAACAATGGCTCAACGAATGCCAATCAGCTTAAGTAACACGTCCGACGATCTGTACCCTTAATTAATGCACTTCTTTGATCGCTATTATCTCCGAGCGACACGATTTTCAGGGTGATCTGGAAGCCGGGCAGGCATTATCGAACAAAAGAGGCAAAACAGGAAAAAAAAAAAAAAAAAAAAGAAAACGAGCTATAAAAGACCATAAAAATGACTGATGACTATCGCAACTCGTTTAAAACTAGTCATGAAAAACAAATGAACTAGATCATCGTTTTAGTGCAGAGAGATACAGCTAATTGAACCAAATAGTCTCTGCTTAGGTCTGCTGGGTCTGCTGTGAGGGAATCTGGAACGGAACTTCAAGGGTCCAGTTGAGCTTGCCAAATCGATAAAAAAGAAACCAACTATTTGCTTCTTCCTTCAATGCCTACCTTTTCTTTTGTGAACGCCGTTAAGACGACAAGTCAGAGCAGTCGAGATAAGCAAATGCCTTCTTCTTGTCCTGACTTAAAATAGGGAGAACAGCTCTGAAATATTCAATATATGTTGGCGCTATTGCATCAGGTAAACGTGATAGCCTTGCGGAACAGAGATGAAAAATAAAACAAATTCCTGGAGTCCAACAACGTTTCGTCGACAACCAGACAAAGTTCATCAACAATTAGAAGAAATAAAAATATAAAACATACAACATCTGAATAATTAGAACAGTTTATACAGAATACAATTTTACCTTATAAAATAAACTGCCTCAATGTAACTCAAATTGAATAAAATATCATGGCAAAATACTAATAATTCATTCTAAAAGTCTATCCTTAATTAATATACTCTATTGTACGAGGTAAGTGTGGTAGCCTCGTGGAACACAAATGACATAAATGAACATAGGCAGGCCCCCCAAAATTTTGGGCAAGTCAGATTTTTTGGGCAGCAAGAGAAATTTCGGCAAAGCCAGTTTTTAAAGATGTTTTCAAGCTTTTTTTAATAGATAGATATTTTTATTTTTACCTGAGGTCGGAATTGTAAAGCCAGTTATAAATTCACACGAGACAGCGGTTGCCTAGCACGTGACGAGTTTCTGGTCATTAGTACAGTGGAACCTCGATTTAACGAAGTCGCTTGGAACCGGCCAAATTAGTTTGTTAAATGGAAGGTTCGTTATATCGAAAACCTCGATTCCTTTCGACTGTTCCGTAAAACTTTGGGCAACTTGTAAGAATTTTTTGGGTGAATGGTTCACCGCCCCCCCCCCCCCCCCCCCCCCTGGCAAAAATGGCCGTGCGCCTATGTAAATGAAGATTCCTATTCGTTTTAACCTGGTTACATCAAGTACTGATGTTTTATATATTGTTGGCATGCTTGTGTCATTCAAGTTCACATTTAGAAACCTTCATGAAATACGTTAGATGTTACTCAGGCCTGCACTTTGTTCTCATTTTTATTGTTTTTACTCCACTATTTCAATTTGTTTTCCTTCGCTGACAGTGAATCTAGACTAAGGAAGAAACATATGATAGCCGTTATGAAAACAAAGCATCGACTCTTTGAATAATAAACAATGTTGCGAGAAAAAATGAAGAAAAATGTTGCCTGTATTACCGGACCTTAACTGCCGACGTAAGCGTAAATTTTCTAAGTGCCAAGCGCATGCCGATTTTATAGTATGCACAATTTCGTTTATTTAGTCATCTTGCACATCTTGCACATCTTGCTCCACATTTCTAAAGAAACATCAACTACCATCAAGAAGTTTGAAAGAATCTTTCAGTGGAAATTCTGTTAAAATTTCTGACTGCCGGGCATTTAGTCCATTAAAGACCTTGCCCGGCTGCCGAGCATTTAGACACAGCGTTCATTAATTTTTTACAAGGAAAAGTTTTCCCTCTGCACGCGCTGGCGAGACAACTGAAAGAGATCTTTGAAATTTCACGGCATGCCGGCGAGCTTTGTAAAGTATTCGATATCTCTGGTTCTATTTGGCACAATTGGACGATTCAAACGTCGAAATGGTCCAAATTTACAGAAAAATTTTTTTGAAGTTCTTTTGATGCGCCGCATTTAATTTAATTTTTGACAAGGAAAAGTTTTCCCTCTGCACGCGCTGGCGAGACAACTGAAAGAGATCTTTGAAATTTCATGGCATGCCGGCGAGCTTTGAAAAGTATTCGATATCTCTGGTTCTATTTGGCACAATTGGATGATTAAAACGCCGAAATGGTCCATATTTAGAGAAAAAGTGTTTTATGGAAGTTCTTACGATGCGCCGTTAACATTCATTGTAATTTTTGACAGGGAAAAGTTTGCTCTCGGCACGCGCGGGCGAGACAAGCGAGAAAGCTCTTTGAAATTTCATGGCAAGCCGGCGAGCTTTGAAAAGTATTCGATATCTCTGCTTTTTTTTTTGGCACAATTGGATGATTCAAACGCCGAAACTGAGTCCAAATTTACAGAAAAAGTGTTTTATCGCAGTTCTTACAATGCGCCGTTAACATTCACTTATTTTTTGACAGGGAAAAGTTTTCCCTCTGCACGCGCTGGCGAGACAACTGAAAGAGATCTTTGAAATTTCATGGCATGTCGGCAAGCTTTGAAAACTATTTCGATATTCCTGGTTCTATTTTACATATGCGGATGATTCATTCGCTGAAAGTGTGTAAATAGAAAAGGGTTGTAACTTCACTTTTTGAATAAAACGTTCTCGTAGATTATACCGTATATTCGAAGCGTGGCTTCGCACATGATGTGGATGTGAATATTAGAACAAGGTCAATCGAAGCTTCGCATTCAAAGCGTTGCGGCTTTATTTCGTGAATAAAAGTTATCTAACTCGGATCACCCCAAAGGAACGCGCCCTAACGTGTTCAAATTAAGGCCACTTACACAACAGAAATGCTGTCGAGCAAACGCGGGAAAATTCATGGAAGTGTATCTCATATATGAAGTACGTATGTAATTCAAGACCAAAACCGCTGCGCACAGTGATTGATCATTGATCCGATGATCCGTTTGCAGATCACTCAGATCAGTGATCCGATGAATCCTTGACCAGAGTGGATTCGACAGATCACTGATCTGAAAAAGGACACAAATGCCGATCAAGTCGACGATCAATACATGTAAAACAAAAATTGCCCACTGAGCGCTAAAAATATTGAATTCCAGTCGCACGTCGCCGATGCTTATCTCATCGAAAAAAAAATCAACGATAAGACACATGTCCGCTCAACGATTTTCTCCACACACAACAATCCTTACTGCAAACAAGTGCTAATACAGAAGCGGTACTTGCAGCGCACTCGTGATAAACGAGAAATTTCTCGCGAGACAGTTCTCGTTTCCTGCAAGACAAGTCTCGTTTCTCGCGATACGAGTGTCGTTTCTCGCGAGACGGTGGTAACTTACATTTTGAGTGGTACTGTAGTACTGTAGGTAAGCACTGAGCAGATACCCAGTCAATGTTGTGGTTTGTCAGTTGATCAGATGCACAGCAATGTGATTGTCGGCATCACCATTTCTCGTGGCTCGTTTGTGTTCATTCAGTCTCGTGTAAAGTTTCTGCTAGTCTCACCAATGTAGGAAGCCTGGCAGTGGGAGCATTTGATCTTGTAAACTGTTCCCTGTCTGTTGTTGAGTTCGTCTCGGTCTTGAGCGTTAGTCAGTAAGTGCCGTAACGAAGGTGTAGGTTTGTGGGCTACACGGATGTTGTAGGGCTGTAAGATCCGTGAGATGGTCTCAGAACTCTCACGGATCTTACAGCCCTACAACATCCGTGAACGAAAACGAAACCGACAAACGGACTTCTAACAGACCGACTTAATTTTGACTAACAAAAGACGGACCTCAAACCGACCAATTTGACTAACAAAAGACGGATCGAAACCGACCAATGACCTGATGACAAACTTTACACGAGTCTTTCAGCCAGTACCATTATGGCTTAACTGACCAATCGTTTTCAACGGACCAGACTTATAACATCATCGACTGACAAACACTATTCACTTGACACTGAAGATGACTTCCGCTCAGGTTGTCGAAACGTCAGTCACCAACAACAGTTCTTTTCAGAACTACACTCACCCGGACGATCACCGACAATACGAATTACAAGTCACGTAGTTTAAAACGTAGGAAACGGATACGAACTGAGCCTACTGTTACAACACATCACTTATCCAACTCCCCTATCTGACTCCTGTTCTATTGTCACTATTAAAGCTAGATTCTTGTGAACAGAAATATCAACATCAATAGATTTGGGCGCAACATGAAGTGCCACTATGATCAAATTCTCGATACCCAGTTTTATACATTTTCGTACACAATAGGTCTTTCCTAGATATTTTGGCAAATATCAATCTATTTCGAACATTAGAACCTTCATCTCCGAGAATTTGCGGCCGCCTTTAATTTTCTTTGTGCCAAGTCTTGATTGACAGTTTGAGAAAATAATATCACTTTCTCAAAAATACCTCAAGGGTTGAAATTATAATAACAATTAACGAGGAAAATGGCAGGAACATATGAGCCAATGTTTTTCTTATTCTTTATGCGAATCGCTGTACTAATTGTTATAGGGAAAGATATTGAGAACAAGTATTGTTTTAATTAGCCTTATTCTGCAGAAACGTCCAAATCATTCGGAGATATTTATTATTCAAAGAGTCGGTGCTTCGTTTTCATAACAGCTATCACATGTTTCTTCCTCAGTCTAGATTCACTGTCAGTGAAGAAAAACAAATTAAAATAATGGAGTAAAAACAATAAAAATCAGAACAAAGTGCAGGCTTGAGTAACATCTAACGTATTTCGTGAAGGTTTCTGAATGTGAACTTGAATAACACAAGCATGTCAACAATATATCAGTACTTGATGTAACCGGGTTAGAACGAATTGGAATCTTCATTCACATAGGCGTACGGCCATTTTTGCCAGGGGGGGGCGGTGAACCATTTGCCCAAAAAATTCTTACAAGTTGCCCAGATTTTTACGAAACAGTCGAAAGGAAACGAGGGTCTTACGATGCACTAAAAATGATCTACATATGAAGTGAAAAAATTCTTACATACAATGTATGAATCTACCATATGAGCTCTATCATATGAGAACTTAAAAAAAAAAACTTTTCTCTTCCATTTTGACTGCCGAAGTTATCAATGATACGATCCATGTCATTTATTGTTGACTGCAGGGTTGGCATATGCCCTTTCAATATTAATAAGTGCAATGTTGCTGACATGTTGTTGCCCCATGGTGCTGCGGAGGTAAGTTCGAGTTCAATCTTGCACAACGCACTGAATGATCGCTCTGCTGAACACGATGTAGCAGGTATAACTGAAGGGATATGCACCACTTTAGAAAATTATGGAAATATATCGAATAGATCATTCTCGTGCATTGTCTCTAGCAATTCACACAAGAAGTAGTTGCCTAGCACGTGACTCAGATCTTCTGAGAGTCTCCAGACTCCAGTCGATAATTACGATATGATTCTAGAATGTTATCCCGAAATTGATTCTAATAAATTTACAACACCAGCCAGTGCAGTGCAATGCAGTGCAGTGCAGTACAGTACAGTGCCCAAAAAAGAAAACAAAAAAATATGTATATCAACTTATGATCCCCTTTCAGCCCTTTACAGTGGAACCTCGATTTAACGAACCTCTATTTAACAAAGTCCTCGATATCACGAACGATACTCTACGTCCCGGCAAAAATTACAGTAAAATGTATGGAATAGAACCTCGATATAACGAATTACAATGTCAACACGCGACAGAAGATAAACGCTCAACAGATCAACACCCAGCAAATCCTTTAATCCATATGGTAAAGAGACAGCAACCTTTCAGTCAACGGCTTATTATTTGTCAGAGACATTGGCACTATAGTATTTCCACAGAAGTCACCTGTGTTACAAATCAATCATTAACTATGACCTCGATATAACGAACATTTTGGTCATTTCCCCTCAAATTCGTTATATCGAGGTTTTCGATATAACGAACCTTCCATTTAACGAACTAATTTGGCCGGTCCCAAGCGACTTCGTTAAATCGAGGTTCCACTGTACTAATGACCAGAAGCTCGTCATCACGTGCTAGGCAACCGCTGTCTCGTGTGAATTTATAACTGGCCTTACAATTCCGACCTCAGGGAAAAATAGAAAATATCTATCTATTAAAAAAAGCTTGAAACATCTTTAAAAACTGGCTTTGCCCAAATTTCTCTTGCTGCCCAAAAGATATGACTTGCCCAAAATTTGGGGGGGGGGCTGTCCCCCCGGCCCATACGCCTATGTTCATTTATGTCATTTGTGTTCCACGAGGCTACCACACTTACCTCGTACAATAGAGTATATTAATTAAGGATAGACTTTTATAATGAATTATTAGTATTTTGCCATGATATTTTCAATTTTAGTTACATTGAGGCAGTTTATTTTATAAGGTAAAATTGTATTCTGTATAAACTGACCTTATTATTCAGATGTTGTATGTTGTATGTTTTATATTTTTATTTCTTCTGATTGTTGACGAACGGATGTCTGGTGTCAACGAAACCTTGTTAAACTCCAGGAATTTGTTTTACATTTCATCTCTGTTCCGCAAGGCTATCACGTTTACCTGATGCAATAGCGCCAACATATATTGAATATTTCAGAGCTGTTCTCCCTATTTTAAGTCAGGACAAGAAGAAGGCATTTGCTTATCTCGACTACTCTGACTTGTCGTCTTAACGGCGTTCACAAAAGAAAAGGTAGGCATTGAAGGAAGAAGCAAATATTTGGTTTCTTTTTTTATCAATGTGGCAAGCTCAACTGGACCCTTTTCGCCAAAATATTTTATTCTCAGCTGCCTTTTAGTCTAGATTTTGAAGCGGTTTGTTCTGATGATTTATCGTTTAACGAACACAATTGCTCGAACCAGTGAAAATAATTACCTTTCAAAGTTATATTTTGATTGTATAGATTGATAAGAATTTTGGTTCAAAAAACTAGAGCCAAAAATGCTCCAGTTGATAGGGAGAAAAAAGCTGAATATGACTTTGAACATTTACTTTATCAGAAGCTAACTATTGACCTTCATTGCGGAAGTTCTCCGAGTTAACTTCTTTTTATTCCTCTGGGGTGGATAGTCATCTGAAGTACATGAAATAGTCTTTGCGCTATGATGTTGTTGAATCAATTTCTTTTTTGCAGTCTTGTTTTCTAGTTCTTTCAGTCCCACTGGTCTTGAAGAGGAAATGCAGTTCGCCTGGGCCGTTTTTCTGCTCGTGCTTTTGTTCGCTTCCACTGTGGATGCCAGTAGAAGAGATGGAAGAAGGAAGTGGTCATATGACTCTGGAACTGAGAATAAGTGCACTTGTACTCCTTGTAAGGGTAAGTTAAAGATGCGTGGAAGTCCCTCGGTGCGTCCCTGAACCTTTACCGTAATCTAGAAAGTTGCGAAAATTTATCAGGCACAGTGTTCGCAACAACAGTGTATATGCGAACGCGATACGATCAGGTTTTAAGGTAGTATCCCACCCCAAATGTGACCATTTAGGGGAAAAAATTATTTTACGATAGCAAGACAGACCTTACTCCTATCTTTATTTTACAAAAAGAAATTTCGAAAAAAATATTGTTTCTACAGGAAGTTATGGGTAAAATAGTGTTTTTTTTCACACTAATTGCCGTTAATGGAATGTTAACAAGTCACTGTAACAATCTGTCAACGCATCATTATCTTACATACCATCCTTGTTTCGACACGCAATTTTGTTACGGCCAGACCACGCAACAATACTTTCGCGCTGCTGCCAAAGAAAAAAGCGAAAGCGCTCGGGCTGCCCTTTTGTGCCAAGGAGAGCGGTAAAAAGAAAAAAAGGAAATTGTTTTGACATCGACAAGGATTGGGCTGACAAACTTGCCGCTAGCGACAAAGGGTCTTATTTAACGCGGCACGAGTTCGAGGAAGTTGTGCCGGGCAATTGTGTGTGGCGGTAATTTTGTGGCTCTATTCATCAGTGCTGATCATATAGACCAGAAAGAAATTTGTATTGTTTACTTTCCAGTTTATTACCATTCTTACTCAGCTGCTCGCATCTCAGGAAGCATTACTGCCTTGGGAGTTTCTGTTTCACTGGAGTCAGTGGTAGTTGCGTGATTCCCTCTTTTGCGCGTTCGGCTTCGCCTCTTATTCCTGGTGGTGTTTGTCCCGGTTACCTTTTCCCCTTTTCGTTTCTTTAGGCATTTCTCAGTAACGTTGTTTTAGCCTATTCATAATACAAATTACCAATCAGAGGAATGAAAACTCCGGAAACTGGAATGAAACACTTCCAATTCTACAGTAACAACTTATCTTCTGAGCGAGCGACCAACAGCGATGCCTGGTAGAACTGAAATGTGGAGTCAAATCCCCCGCGGAACAATACAGTGGAACTCCGTTAATGCGACCACCTGTAGGCCATGGAAAATTGGTCGCATTAACGGGATGGTCGTATTAAAGGGTTCTTTAAATAAGAAAATGACAGATTAAGTGTTCTTTCGGGCCAGAATAAAGTGGTCGTAATAACGAGTTGGTCGTTTGAAAGGGGTGGTCGTTAGGCGGGGTTCCACTGGCATCTTGTCTCGTCAGCATTTGAGCGCTATTGTTACTGAGCCGTTTGTTTGTAAACCGCAGGTAATTACTTCACGCCTTGTTGTTTTGATCTCAATCAAACGGAAGAACGTCTCTGAAACTGTTTTGCTCTTTTTCTCGAAACTATATTTTCAAGGAATTGGCACACGTTTTAAGTTCGCGTACAGCAAATTTTAAAACGCTTTAGTTCAAAATGCTGGAAAATGTTCCTATAGGGGGGAGGGACAGGGGGGTCAGAACCTCCCGCCTCCCGTACCCTGCTCTCCCGCTTCCCGTACCTTTATCTCCCGCCTCCCGCCCTTTTCCGTGCTGCTCCCGTCCCGTGATTTGAAATCGCCTGCTCGTCTCACTTTTTTGCAATTTGACAGCTTACGCGACACGTGCACTCATGCTGCTTGACATTTTATGATCTATATTACGTAAGGCCATCCTTT
>JAHPZR010018637.1:0-42538 GCA_019787425.1 Platygyra sinensis | reverse complement strand
AAAAAGAGCAAAAGAAAGAAGAACAACAGCGCTTCGCATGCCTCGATGTTAGTAAACTAGACGAGCTCGTCGAGGGAGCTCAAGCGAAGACAACAAAGTATGCAACAAAATACGCGGTAAACTTTTTTCAAGTTAATTTTTGAATTTTAACACTACAATAAAATTCTCAAAATGACATTCTGTTTTTAAAAAAATGTACAATAAAATTAAACTTGAACTATATGCTACAGACTGCGAATGTTTCAAATTAAATTTAAACGGTCGATTGGTTGTCGTGTTTTGGTTGTCAAATGTTCAAAAAAACGACGATTAAAACTTGGAAGCATGTACTAGACAGCTCACCAGAATGATGAATTTAATTCCCTCCAACTTTACTGCAGTAAACTCAACCCTGCCTGCTTGTGCTATGATTCCAAACCAGCAAAACTTCACAAGGCACGATGAGCGATTTAACTTCTCAACCATCTTCTCGGGCTGCCAAATCGGGAAAGTTCACGTTACTTTCAAGAGCGATCAAGCACAGTGACATTCATCTTGAAGTTCTTTCCTTACAGAATCGTAAATCCTTTGATTATTTCTTCCGTTTTCCCCCAAGCGTTATTTGTTGGAAAACCATAAAGGTCCCGTATGAGGGCCTTACGCGTCGGAGTGATAGGAAGAAGCTTAACTCTTAAAAAGACCACGCAGCAAGGGCAACGGCAATGATCACTGCATTAAAAATTTAATCAACAGTACAATAGCTATACACGTGCGTTATAAATCTTGGTACATTTCTTTGCCGTCCTCTGCAAACCAACAACGTGAAATGACCAAATTTTACGTTGTCTGTAGAACGTGAACCACAACGGCTAGTTTTCTTTTGTTTTTTTCAAATTTATTGCTCTGTCTCCTGGGGTGGATCTAGAGGAGGGGGTGGGGGGGGGGGGGGGGTTCATTCGAAGTCCCTAAATTTATAAGGTCAAAAAGTTGTAAAAATACTAAAGGAACACAGTCATTCTTAAAATTCTAAAAGCTCATAACCAAGTTACTACCATTTTAAAATCCGAGATATTAAGACACACTGACTTTGCCTCAGAATGGCGGAAATCGCGTTTCTGAGGAGTTGAAATTTCAAAATTTTCCGGGGGAGGATGCCATCGAAACCCCTCTTTTAAAAACCTGGATCCGCGCCAGGTTTTGGATTTAGTTTTGCGACAGTTTTGACAGTTATCATTAGGTTGTCGCAAGATTCTTAGGTAAAATGTAAATTCAATATTTATTCGACGTTGTCTTCAGCGTCGCCCTCGTGGTCTCTTAAATTCCCTTGGGCTAGAAAAACACGTTAAACCCTACTAGAAATGCGTGCAACCCTGCCTACTATGAGCGCATTCAGCAAAATCATTGCGGGTTAATGACGAGAATGTAATTTTTTTTCTTAACAATGAGTTATGAAAATGAACATTCTAACTGAATAAGCAAACGTTCTTGCGAGGAAACTTTCAGTGGAACTGCATCAAAGAATTTATAGCACACCAGAAAACACCGTGAAGAAAACAAAAGAAGTCGCCGTACAGTCCATCCAGACAACAAAATTGCAGGAGACAACGTCTGTGTTATTAACATTAATTCTCTAGTTCTCCCTTGTTTAAGAAGATCCGAAGGCTCTACAAATAGCTTGAAACGACAGCGACAGTTTATCGATTTTTTAGATCAGATGAAGAAGATTTGTGAACAATTTTAGTAAAGCATGAAGTCACTTGTTATAAAGCAGTGATGGCTTTGACATATTTTTGACAGCTTTATGTCAACTTGCTGTCCGGTTTTTATAGGCACGTTAGCCAGTGAAACAGTTTTATGGTCGGCACACTAGAAGAGACTAGTCCCCGCCATGAAGAGTTTACACGAAGGGACTGGTCGCAGGGACTTGTTCCACGAACAGTTGACATGAAGCGTTTTGAGGAACAAGTCACAGGGAATTGTAACGAAAGTCCAAACCAGTTTGAATTCGTGAGACTAGTCGTAGGGACCAAAGTTGGGTTCTTGTGGCTAAATTTTGAAGCAAAAATGGCCAGTTCACAGAATAGGACTTGTCCCCGCGACTTGTTGTAGGGAAAAAAAATCCCCTCGTCCGTGAGCCAGTTAGCATTAACTCGTCGAGGCGGGAGGTGAAGAACATTGCTAGTTACAAATACGATAGTAAAGTAGGATAGTAAGCTGTTCCACAACTAGACTCCGATGGAAATAAATGAATAAATACAGAAAAACTCTTTACTTCCAATGATAGGTCTTTTTAAAATAATTAACAAATAAGAATTGCCTCAACTGTCCTCTGTTCTGCTATAAACCCGGAAGGCAGCAAGAGCAGAAAAGAGGTGAAGGGGGAAACACGAACCGAATGACGAGTGCTTTTCAGCAGTATCCATTTTTTAGCGTTTTTTAGATCATCTGAAGACACAAACCATTTGAACCAGTTCTTGCTAATTTTGCGTTAGAATTATAATGTTTTAATCGAGAAATTTCTCCTCAGGTATTTATTTGTTCAATAATTTTTCAATTTTCTTTGAGCTTAATAGTACAGATCCCTTGCTTAGGTTAAGTAGCCGTGTTTTTTCGTTCGATGAATTTTGAGTTTCCTGCGGGATTCCGAAGCGAATAAATAAATGAAAAGCTTTTTTTTCGATACTTTTTGTAGCTGTTCCACGCACGGCCATCTGATGTCAGTTAGTCGCGTATCAAACAGAATTTTCAAAATTTTAAACACTAAGTGGTCATATGATAAAATGTATAATTACTGAGCGAGATCGGGCCAGACGGGAGATATTTGGCTCTCAGTCAGGGCATACAGTTTCCCGTCTGGCCCTCCCATTCACTCAATAAGTAGATAGTAAAATACTAACTGAAATCAAACATTACTTCACCAGTGCCACCTAAGATTGTTTCAGATGCTGCGATAAGAGTAGAGCCCGGTAGCCAAGTGACATGTTCAGCTACTGGAACCCTTCCCATATACATAGCATTGATACGAAACTTTAAAGTGCTGACGAACACAACAAACACTACAAGCAGTAAATTGTACCAGGAAGGTAACTACACCTGTGTGGCCACCAGCAAGTATGGAACTGATGTAAAGCACTTCCTAATAAAGGGAGGTGAGAAGACAAGATATTTTAATTTGAAACTAACACTATGCAGTCTGAATTGGGACTAGCAATTTGACACACAATCATTGTAAGTCATAACAGACTATGGGAGGGATTCGGGGAGGGCAGAATCTGTTCCCAAGCATTTTTCATGTTCTTAATCTTTCTTAAACTACCTTTTTATGAAAATGCGACCAAATGTTGTGAATTCATTTGAAGTTCATCGGGCAGAATGCTTGGACATCATTAATGATTTAAATATAACCACTGAAGCGGAGAAATTTGAATGTTAGCCCAGAATAAGAAACAAAAGAGGCGAAATCAGCAAAGCGGCGTTAATAAAACTCGCTTTCCAGATTTACAGAAGCAACAAGTTAAAAACCCAAGAGCGGGCATTTGAAGAGGAAGGGTTCATCTTTAATTTGCACATAAAAAGAAGACGTTTTACAAAGTATAAGGCCTACCCCTTTAACGTTGAAAATGACGAAAAAACAGAAATTTTATGTATGGAAGCCGATTTCCAGAGTGATTTTCTGAAAACTCAAACTAGCTTCCAAAACTAAAGTCGCGGGAAATGGAAGATGGATCTTTCCTGAAACAGAATCCGTTTTGATTTTGAAAATTGGTGAAATATAACCACTATCCCTTTTAGTTCTAAAATTTTAAGTCGGAGTTCCGTTCCAATGTTACCAAGGATTCAAACATATGAAAGACTTCTTTTGACAGTAATTTGAGGTAGGATAAGTTATTCGAAAGCCTCATATTTTGAGTGAAACATATTAACAAGTGCCTGAGACGTCGACAAAGTTTAATGGATTGACAACGTTTTTCCGTAGCCCACGCAGAAATGCGGAGATGTCCTGATCCCAGAATAGGAGATTTGGTACATGGTATATTAAGTTTGCTCTGTGCTGAGAATTAAGCCTTCAGTACTTATGGTTCGTCTCAACAATCACTTCAAAGTTAATGGAATGACATTTGGAGAGCGACTTCACAATACCCGGCCACGATTGCGTTACATTCAACGCTGCTCCCGTAGTCCCCGCAGTGGTGTTGTATAGCGATATTCACTGTTTACAAACAAGTTTTTTGATATTTAAATTTTGCTAACCACAGAACAAAAGAATCCTTTGTTTCGAGAGCCACTAAACCTCAGGTTGGTACATTAATGACAATAGGAGACGTAACGATGAGTATCGCCATTTTATGGGTTGATGAACTTAAGAGGAGTAAAACTATTGCTATGAAAGTAAGACGAGTAAAACTATTGCTCCCACAGTGCCGCAGTGGATAAAATGAATATTAAAACTCCGGGTTTCGGCTCATGGATGATAGAACGAAGTCTTTTGACGTGTAACGCGCTTGTTTCGGCTGATGGATTTTAGAACGAGGTATATTCATGTATAGCACGCTTGTCTCGTGTATAAATTAAGTTTTTCTCTTTTGTTTCCATATGCAAATATTTATTGACTGTGGAACTACGGGAGCAGGCATTTAATGTCACGCAATCGTGGCCGGGTATTCTGAAGGTTAGCGCTTCTGGAGCGCACAAGCAGTCATCTACCCCACAAAGTTTAAAAACACAAGCATTCAACCAGCTAACAGCTGGTAAACATAGACACTCTTGACCTTTCACCAATCGAACAGAGTTTAACACGTGAGAAATCAAACCTACATGTACGCCCTCGCACTCAAAAGGATTGTTGAGCAAAATGGCTCATCACATGAGAAAAACTAACAATGGCTTGAAAGTTACATCAAAAAGGAACAAAACCTCCTATTATGAGGTATTTCTGTTGAAAACTTGAAGAGAAAACGGCGGGCGTTTTGGGTGGCTTTTACTTGACCGGAAGTCAAGACGGCGGTAACCCCACTTGACCGATTTGTTTTCAATAAAATTTGGAACAAAAAACGCACACAAAACAGCAAACACTTGTTCTCACAGACAAATTAATGAATAATAGCGCAATAATAGCTTGTATTATCCTATTTTTCGTTGAATTCAATGGAGTCCCGACGCCAAATCTGGGCAAGCCGAGCGAAGCTTCGACTTGTTGCTATGTGACGTCACGCTGACAGTGATGAGTCGGTCTCTGACAGATACTCGAAAACAATAGAGTCACCCCCTCCCTCCTGGTTCAGGTGTTTTAAGGTATCAGCTAGCCTCCATTTGCTAAATGGAAGACAATTCCGGGACAAATCTCTTCCGAGAAGCGATCATATTTTCTAGGGCGTAGCTCGAGGAAAACTCTGAGCTATGAAGAACAGATAAGCAGGCTATTGTGTTTATTATCCTTCGCAACAAGCGCGGTTTTGAAAATTAGGAATAGTACTCGGATATTTCCCAATTTTAGCTGGGGAATATAGAGTCACGTGACGCGTTTCAAAGCAATCTCGTGCGAGCAAAAATGTTTGACGGATTATAACAAGAAAATTTACATCCTTTTAGTCTCTTTTTAAAATATTATTTTGCTTTATTTCGTTTCGGTTTGGGAGACTGGGAAAGGGGACTGAGACTAAGGGCGCGTTCGTTAACAATTATTCACCGAAGTGGAGGTAAATATCCACCACTTTCACCGACACTGAGGTGAATAATTGTTTTAGTATATACCACACAAGTTGAGTAACTAGCGGCCAAAAGAGTAACTTTATTTGTGATAACGTACCAACAAAAGCCATTTTGTTTTTCTTCGGCTGCTCGGAGTTGAATAGTACTTGGCTAATCACCTCCGAGCTAGCCAATCAGCGCGCGCCAAAAGTACTATTCACTTGTGTGGTATATACTAATTTGGGATATTTCGGAATAAGAATATATCCCGGAATATATTCCGGCTATTTTGCTCCTGGGAGCAGAATAGCCGGAATGCAAATCCAGGTATTCCGGAATGAGAATAGCTCCCAAACAAACGCTTACTCGCATTATTCCAATTATTCTTATTCCGGATTGATCCCAAACGAACGCTCCCCTAGAACATCATGTTTTTATATGACGACTAAACGATATCACAATTTAAAATGTCTACCATCTCTTTTTTTATTTAATTATGAATGAAAGTTTCCCGTTTTTCAAATACTCATTACAACAATCATTAACTAACACAATTTACAGAGTTACAAATTATTATTAATTATTCAACAGGATAGTAGAAAGAGCTATACATCAGATTTCCCACACAACACTATACAGCAGGCTGATCTTTGCAACAAAAACGTGGCGAATTTTTACTGCAAATCTACAATAAATGTTTTTTTTTTCCAGAATTTATTCGAAGGGAGGCGGTTTTACAAAGTTTGGCCGATAGAAGGGGCGCATATTCAAAGAGGCGCTTGTTGGATTTTTCCAAGTTTTTCCAGTTTAGGCAGCTCTATAAGCGTTATCTTGATATGCGGGGGCTTAGGTATATACAGTTAAAACCGGACACACTACATCGCGTATATACGGGACACATCTTAAGTGGTATACGGTACCCTTAAGTTCTGTTAAACATCTTTTACAGACATGGTTTCCATAGAAATGTCAAGTCGACTGACCAAACAACTGACACACTCAAATGTACCCTGATAGATTTTGGGAAAGTCACAATGTGAGGAACCTTAAACAAGCGGAATGTGCTATTGACCCTAGGCCCTTGAGGGCGAAGGCTGTAATTGTTTTAGAATCATCCGACTAGTCAGACAGAAAAGGCAACAATAAAGTTAGCAAATGCAAGTTGAAGAAATTATTTATTTGGGAATAAAACGAATTTCGCTACTCGATGACTATTACTAATAGCCCTCTAGTAGGGTAGCCAATTAAAATGCAGGATTTGCATTAGTCGAGTAGTTGGATCATAGGTATGATTATTATTTTTAAATATTTAAGACAGTACGCGCATTCTCATTGGTCGATAGGTGTGTTTAGATGAGAGTATGCAAACACGGTTGTGACGTCACCCTTTCTATATTTCCCTGGCACAATTTAAAACCATTTCAAAGCCGTTGGTAACTCTCAAGTACAAATGTTAAGGATTCAAATGAAGAAAAATTTTCCATGTTTTTGATTTGGGGATTGACCATCTCTTACCCACTGAGCCCGAGGAAAAAAGAGCAAAAGAAAGAAGAACAACAGCGCTTCGCATGCCTCGATGTTAGTAAACTAGACGAGCTCGTCGAGGGAGCTCAAGCGAAGACAACAAAGTATGCAACAAAATACGCGGTAAACTTTTTTCAAGTTAATTTTTGAATTTTAACACTACAATAAAATTCTCAAAATGACATTCTGTTTTTAAAAAAATGTACAATAAAATTAAACTTGAACTATATGCTACAGACTGCGAATGTTTCAAATTAAATTTAAACGGTCGATTGGTTGTCGTGTTTTGGTTGTCAAATGTTCAAAAAAACGACGATTAAAACTTGGAAGCATGTACTAGACAGCTCACCAGAATGATGAATTTAATTCCCTCCAACTTTACTGCAGTAAACTCAACCCTGCCTGCTTGTGCTATGATTCCAAACCAGCAAAACTTCACAAGGCACGATGAGCGATTTAACTTCTCAACCATCTTCTCGGGCTGCCAAATCGGGAAAGTTCACGTTACTTTCAAGAGCGATCAAGCACAGTGACATTCATCTTGAAGTTCTTTCCTTACAGAATCGTAAATCCTTTGATTATTTCTTCCGTTTTCCCCCAAGCGTTATTTGTTGGAAAACCATAAAGGTCCCGTATGAGGGCCTTACGCGTCGGAGTGATAGGAAGAAGCTTAACTCTTAAAAAGACCACGCAGCAAGGGCAACGGCAATGATCACTGCATTAAAAATTTAATCAACAGTACAATAGCTATACACGTGCGTTATAAATCTTGGTACATTTCTTTGCCGTCCTCTGCAAACCAACAACGTGAAATGACCAAATTTTACGTTGTCTGTAGAACGTGAACCACAACGGCTAGTTTTCTTTTGTTTTTTTCAAATTTATTGCTCTGTCTCCTGGGGTGGATCTAGAGGAGGGGGTGGGGGGGGGGGGGGGGTTCATTCGAAGTCCCTAAATTTATAAGGTCAAAAAGTTGTAAAAATACTAAAGGAACACAGTCATTCTTAAAATTCTAAAAGCTCATAACCAAGTTACTACCATTTTAAAATCCGAGATATTAAGACACACTGACTTTGCCTCAGAATGGCGGAAATCGCGTTTCTGAGGAGTTGAAATTTCAAAATTTTCCGGGGGAGGATGCCATCGAAACCCCTCTTTTAAAAACCTGGATCCGCGCCAGGTTTTGGATTTAGTTTTGCGACAGTTTTGACAGTTATCATTAGGTTGTCGCAAGATTCTTAGGTAAAATGTAAATTCAATATTTATTCGACGTTGTCTTCAGCGTCGCCCTCGTGGTCTCTTAAATTCCCTTGGGCTAGAAAAACACGTTAAACCCTACTAGAAATGCGTGCAACCCTGCCTACTATGAGCGCATTCAGCAAAATCATTGCGGGTTAATGACGAGAATGTAATTTTTTTTCTTAACAATGAGTTATGAAAATGAACATTCTAACTGAATAAGCAAACGTTCTTGCGAGGAAACTTTCAGTGGAACTGCATCAAAGAATTTATAGCACACCAGAAAACACCGTGAAGAAAACAAAAGAAGTCGCCGTACAGTCCATCCAGACAACAAAATTGCAGGAGACAACGTCTGTGTTATTAACATTAATTCTCTAGTTCTCCCTTGTTTAAGAAGATCCGAAGGCTCTACAAATAGCTTGAAACGACAGCGACAGTTTATCGATTTTTTAGATCAGATGAAGAAGATTTGTGAACAATTTTAGTAAAGCATGAAGTCACTTGTTATAAAGCAGTGATGGCTTTGACATATTTTTGACAGCTTTATGTCAACTTGCTGTCCGGTTTTTATAGGCACGTTAGCCAGTGAAACAGTTTTATGGTCGGCACACTAGAAGAGACTAGTCCCCGCCATGAAGAGTTTACACGAAGGGACTGGTCGCAGGGACTTGTTCCACGAACAGTTGACATGAAGCGTTTTGAGGAACAAGTCACAGGGAATTGTAACGAAAGTCCAAACCAGTTTGAATTCGTGAGACTAGTCGTAGGGACCAAAGTTGGGTTCTTGTGGCTAAATTTTGAAGCAAAAATGGCCAGTTCACAGAATAGGACTTGTCCCCGCGACTTGTTGTAGGGAAAAAAAATCCCCTCGTCCGTGAGCCAGTTAGCATTAACTCGTCGAGGCGGGAGGTGAAGAACATTGCTAGTTACAAATACGATAGTAAAGTAGGATAGTAAGCTGTTCCACAACTAGACTCCGATGGAAATAAATGAATAAATACAGAAAAACTCTTTACTTCCAATGATAGGTCTTTTTAAAATAATTAACAAATAAGAATTGCCTCAACTGTCCTCTGTTCTGCTATAAACCCGGAAGGCAGCAAGAGCAGAAAAGAGGTGAAGGGGGAAACACGAACCGAATGACGAGTGCTTTTCAGCAGTATCCATTTTTTAGCGTTTTTTAGATCATCTGAAGACACAAACCATTTGAACCAGTTCTTGCTAATTTTGCGTTAGAATTATAATGTTTTAATCGAGAAATTTCTCCTCAGGTATTTATTTGTTCAATAATTTTTCAATTTTCTTTGAGCTTAATAGTACAGATCCCTTGCTTAGGTTAAGTAGCCGTGTTTTTTCGTTCGATGAATTTTGAGTTTCCTGCGGGATTCCGAAGCGAATAAATAAATGAAAAGCTTTTTTTTCGATACTTTTTGTAGCTGTTCCACGCACGGCCATCTGATGTCAGTTAGTCGCGTATCAAACAGAATTTTCAAAATTTTAAACACTAAGTGGTCATATGATAAAATGTATAATTACTGAGCGAGATCGGGCCAGCACGGGAGATATTTGGCTCTCAGTCAGGGCATACAGTTTCCCGTCTGGCCCTCCCATTCACTCAATAAGTAGATAGTAAAGTACTAACTGAAATCAAACATTACTTCACCAGTGCCACCCAAGATTGTTTCAGATGCTGCGATAAGAGTAGAGCCCGGTAGCCAAGTGACATGTTCAGTCTACTGGAACCCTTCCCATATACATAGCATTGATACGAAACTTTAAAGTGCTGACGAACACAACAAACACTACAAGCAGTAAATTGTACCAGGAAGGTAACTACACCTGTGTGGCCACCAGCAAGTATGGAACTGATGTAAAGCACTTCGTAATAAAGGGAGGTGAGAAGACAAGATATTTAATTGAAACTAACACTATGCAGTACTGAATTGGGACTAGCAATTTGACACACAATCATTGTAAGTCATAACAGACTATGGGAGGGATTCGGGGAGGGCAGAATCTGTTCCCAAGCATTTTTCATGTTCTTAATCTTTCTTAAACTACCTTTTTATGAAAATGCGACCAAATGTTGTGAATTCATTTGAAGTTCATCGGGCAGAATGCTTGGACATCATTAATGATTTAAATATAACCACTGAAGCGGAGAAATTTGAATGTTAGCCCAGAATAAGAAACAAAAGAGGCGAAATCAGCAAAGCGGCGTTAATAAAACTCGCTTTCCAGATTTACAGAAGCAACAAGTTAAAAACCCAAGAGCGGGCATTTGAAGAGGAAGGGTTCATCTTTAATTTGCACATAAAAAGAAGACGTTTTACAAAGTATAAGGCCTACCCTTTAACGTTGAAAATGACGAAAAAACAGAAATTTTATGTATGGAAGCCGATTTCCAGAGTGATTTTCTGAAAACTCAAACTAGCTTCCAAAACTAAAGTCGCGGGAAATGGAAGATGGATCTTTCCTGAAACAGAATCCGTTTTGATTTTGAAAAATTGGTGAAATATAACCACTATCCCTTTTAGTTCTAAAATTTTAAGTCGGAGTTCCGTTCGAAAATGGCGCGGGCTAAGTCTTATGCCATTGTTTTCAGCCCATGACTGAATAACAATGATTGCCAAGACGAAACAAAAAACCTATTCAAGAAATTCTTTCATTTAGAAAGTGTATGATTTTCCGCGAATTTTAACACTGCAGCTTGGTACAGCAGCTGGTTTATTTAACACCTGTCAACGTGATGAACGTGCAAAGCGAAAATAAATGTGATCGGGAGCTCTTTTCAGAGCTCTTAGAACCCCGATCCATCCACTTCTTATTCATATAGTACTACCCTTTATTGAAGAAAATAATCAAGTGTTTATACTACAAATGAAACGCTGAAGCAGCTTGGAGATTAAAAGAAGTCTATTGGCCACCTCAAAAAGTGTTTGAACTGCTCCAGACAAGCAACATGCCTCTCGGCTACAGGCTGACTGAATCTTCCTGTGATCGGTTGGTCGGACAATCGGCGAAAAGATAAGGAGATTTAAATGAAGGATAGAAACGATAACCAACGGAAGAAGAAACGAAACAAATACGATAAGAGACGTGAATTAATATTACGATCAATCCAGAAAAGATCGAGCAGTCGCCAACCGATGCATTAGCGCAACAGACGGAATTAAACAACCACCTCCGTGCAACAGTGGAAGACCAGGCCGCGGAGTTGTACAACGCAGTGAGAGACATGTCCACAAGGACAAAGACTTCACAGACGTGGGAAAGAAGCAATATCACAGGCACTTAACGCAAATAAAGTAAGCCCGCTTTTAATGAATCCCCTCTTATTACTAAGATAAGCAATCTGGTTTCTAAAGAAATTCTAGGTTAGCTTATGTTAACAAAATTTATTAAATCCATTTTGAAATTACTGGTTACCCTTGCAATGTGATTGGCTCTCAGCGGTGCGATTATTCACGAATCGCACTATCTTTTACTCTAAATTGCATCATGGGACAGTAACAAAAACAACAACAACAACAACATTTATTTATACCCAGAAAAAAGAAAAAGAAATAGAGATTAAAGTAATACATTGTTTGAAACTTATAAATATGGTATTAGCTGCCTAACCAATTACACTGCAGGAAAATGAAAGACAAAACAGCCATTGTTTGGCAAATTTGGCAACTTGGTTTAATAATTATTGGTACTGACCAAAATCTTGTAGTTCTTGTGTTTAGGCTATTCGATTGTGCGATTTCAAAATTGATCTAATCAGGTGGCAACTGCACTTCATGTTGTGCAATTTTTGTCTGAAATCATACTTGTGATTTCAGAGCAAATTGCACTCCACTCAGTTCAATTACCATTATTAAACGTGATGCTCATGTCGAGTTCGTGGTTCAATTCTAAGGTCTAATTTTTCAGTGTAATTCAATTGTTATTATCAAATTTTTGGCAGAAAGAAAGCTGAAGATGCCATTTGGATCGGAGAAACCTTCGGCTTAATGCTCGAATCACTAATGCTCCGGGACAAGACAGGATTGCATGTTGGAAAATTCAAAAGGTACAAAAACTTCTAATTCCCATATTTTTCATCAAAATAACGAAAAAATTATTCCAGTCCAAATTATCCTCGGTTTGCAGTGCTTTATTAGCAACCTTCATATCAGACTACTAGTACGAGTTTTTAAACCGAATTTATTTGCTTCCTATAATTACTTATCAAAGCAATCTTATCCCTAACGTTTGATTGTGTGCTAGTCAGCAACGGGAAAGTTAGAATTAGCCCCGCCGAATCCCAAAGTAGTACTCGCACTCTTAGTCGAATTTGAGGGTCACTAGTTATAATATTACAGTCTGTAACTCTCGATAAAATACAACAGAACTCCAATGTCCACACATATTTGGTTGTAAAATATGCGCATATGTGCGACTTTGTGAGACAAAAGTGAAACAATGGCGCGCTACGTTCATTGTTCAGTTAGCCGCCTTCATCAAATTAATGAGCATCGATGTGCTTCCACGGCAACCTGTGACTGAGGCTCCTTCTCAGCGTAAGGCGTGATAATAACAGATCCACAAACTGGAAGTTAATGTCCCGAGTACAATAGGCATTCTGTCCCATGTTCCCTGGAAGCGATTTCCAATGATATGTTATGGCATGAAATGGCATAGCAAAGAACAAGAAGAAATCCAAATGGAAGATGAGATAACTTAACTGTATCTTCACAGGGTAAATATTTCTTCGTCCACACAAAGTTAAATCAAGCAGTAACTAACTAACTAACTAACTAACTAACTAACTAACTAACTAACTAACTAACTAACTAACTAACTAACTAACTAGCTAACTAGCTAACTAACTAACTAACTAACTAACTAACTAACTATCTAACTAACTAACTATCTAACTAACTAACTAACTAACTAACTGACTAATTAACTAACTAACTAACTAACTAATTAAAGTGCCCATATCATCAACATTTTTATTTTCCCATCTGATCCTCTATTTCATGAAATAAACTTTTGCGAAAATTTTTTTTTCGATTTGGATAAAAAGCGATTTTTTAATGAGTCTTTAAAAACCTGAAAATCCTATTTTCTTGCGGTCGACCCGTGCGGCTGATCACAGCATCGATATGCTCAGAATTGTGACGTAGATTCAGGAACGTGTGACTTTAAACTTGACTTATCTAGCTTGCTTTACCTCTGTAAATTTAGCTTCATAGTCCATGCAAAATGCTCCTTTCCAGCATTTCGTATGAACTAATAAGTTAAATTTACAGAGGTAAAACAAGCAAGATGAGTCAAGCCTGAAGTCACGTGTTCCTTAATCTACGTCACAAGTCATTCAAAACGAAGGGAAGACCAGTGCGAAAGGTGGACCAAAATGGGGGCAAATTTGAACGTTTTTTTAACTTCTAAAAAGATTGCATTTTATCCAAATCGAATTTTTCTTTTGCAGAAGTTCATTGGATGATATATAGAATCAGATGAGAAAATAAAAATTTTGACGATATGGGCACTTCAACTAACTAACTTACTAAGTAGCTACCTAGCTTAGTTACTAGTTGACTGACTGTCTGTCTGTCTTTCTGACTAAGTGACTGGCTGACTTAACACAGTGTGAGTGTCTGCCGAAACCGGTGTTTCGGTTAAACTTAAGAATGTCGCATTTTTTTTTTTAAATTTACTTTACTATTGTTTTTATCCCGACCAATTACAAAATAATAAAATGAAAATAGCAATAACCTGCTTTTCAAGACAGCTGAGTAGATGGAATCAAAATTTGCGGTGATATAGCCTGCGTAGCTGGGCTTTTTACAAGTAAGCAATTTGCGTTATAATTGTACTGTTTTAATTGAATTTTTTTTCTTATTTACCTTTTAATAATTGTTTTGAGAATTGTTGAGCTCAATAGTATGGATCTCTTGCTTAGGTTAAGTAGCTCGGCGTGAATACCATTGATAATTACGAGCTACCAAAGATTATTATCTGAATTTGTGAGATAAAGTTGTTAAAAGTAAAGTTGGCCGACGCTCAAAATGTACACAATCTCAGCTTCATTGTCGATGCTTTCATAGCTGCCGGGGATGGGGTGTGGACAAAATCACGCCTGAAAAGTCAAAAACAACAATAAAGGATTTAAATCTCTACTAAAAAGTAAAAAGATTTAATGCGTAAAAATAAGACGAAGCATGCTTTGATTTTTGGTATCTTGAAGTGGCTTGTAAGGCTCTGGAAGGGTTTTGAATCTGAAACAAAAAAGTTGGAGAAATAAACAAAAATTAATATAAAAGTAAATAAATCGCCTATAAGATATTAGAAAAAGTAGAAAAATAGATCAAAAGAAAAATTGACAACGTACTTTCCCTATGAGGCTTCTCAGGGCCATTTTAAACAAGCAATTGCACGAAATACGACTATTCCGTCGATCCCAACTGTCTTTTTTATTATTTTTCTTTAATACATGCAGGGTGTTGTCCAGTAATTGAATGCTCTCAAAAGTCCCGGATATCCTAACGATTACCCAAATTACAATACAGATTGTATTTCTTGTTGAGTTCCTATTGCACAAGGCATGGTGATTAATATTACCATTAACGAACTTTACCTGGAGAATAATATATCTTGCCAGTAAGTACTGATTTATAGTGAGTTATTAAGTTGTAAATGTAGGGAGAGATCCAGCGACCTACATTACTTTCTTAACAGAATGGAAACCCTAATGTGCGGAAGTCTCCTAGTGACAAGATTGAAAACGTCTGAAACTAAGTTATAGCTGTAAGTTAAAGAGCCTTAGTCAGCCACACCTTTGTTTTTGTGCGAGAGTTTAGCTGTTATCTTTTACTCGTACCATGTCAAAACGAAGAAATTCACTATAAAACTATGAAGGATAATTTCAAAACATGAGATTTCGCTTCGCTATTCGATATCAATAATTTGATGGGATCAGAAATGGCGGAGGCTGACTATAGATACCTCTTACTAAGTAAGTTACGGACCAAGTTTTCCCCATCGAAGTATAGCCCGAGCGCGAACAGTCCGGGATCGTTATCATTTTTGATAACCTCAACCAAAACAAACCATAAACCAATCGTTGCACAAGTTTTCGTTCACGTGACGTTATTGGTAGCAACAGTGTATAATTCAATATGCCGGTCGACGGGGCGCTGCGATGAAAGGAGCTACTTACAACATCACAATGCAGCTTCATTGAATTAAATTTATGTTTGCTTCATAATAGGTTATGGGATTATGGAATAAAAACAGAAATGTATGGAAGAAAACTGTCTTCGTACAAAGATACTGCGAATTTAATTTCCAGATAGACACCGTGTGATATTTGTTCCGCGAGTAAAATGGCACAGCGAAGGTAGACAACAAATATTCTGTTCACAAAAGCGTTGTTTATTGACACTAATATGATAATAGCTTCTATTTTCACTCAGGCTTCATTTTCTTGGTAGCTGGCGAAGCTGCTTGTTCAACAGTCTGCAGCAAATATAAACGAAAAAGTGACAGTCAATACATCTCGAAGAGCTGTAACTTAACTTCGTTTAGTTTCCGTGATAACAAACATTATTTTTTTCTCAAGCATCTGGGCGGGCCGGATGCCTAAATCCTCGAATTTGATTGGCTAATCTTACACACGTGACCGGTCCAGCTTTTTACGATACGGCCCACGGGCCGGATTTTTTCCCGCTGCCTGCCCTACTGCCTAAATTTCGCTCCTAAAAGTTAGCGGTAATCGGCAATCTTTTGCCTTTTTTACACATCCATCGACGATTAGTCACCCCAAGTTTATCTCCGTTCTCTTGGAAATGGCAAGGAAAGTCACTGTAAGTAAATTGAGTTGAGTGTTTTGAAGTTGTGAAAGTTTGCTTGGTTGTTTGTAGCTTGGCGCTGTAATGGCGATTAATCCTGTGTTTCTCTCGCCGTAGAATTTGAGCCAAATTCAGTCAGGTTTACGTTTTTGATCGTTGCTGTATTTAGGGGAATTTTTGTAGAATACACTTAATGAATTTCTTCGCTTTCTGCTATTCAATTTATGGTAGAAAAGTCTGATTTAAGTCAAGTGATTTTAAAAGTGACGACTGACAGACATTGTTTTTGTAGTAAAACTTCAAACTTCGCACGAAATTTCACACCGGAAAAACAATTTTGGAAAACTTAACTGGTTAAATAACTGCAACTAACATAAAGTAGTTCGGAAACTATATGTTCTTTAATACATATTTCTTTGCCTCCTATCTGAATTATTCGCTCGTTGCCAAAATTTGTTACAAATCGTTTGTAGACGGCGTGCAAGCCGATTCGATGACAAGAGTTGCGTAAACAAACCCATTAGTACTCTGTAAAACCAAATTATCGCAGGAAAAAAAATAAACATGTTATTTACCGGACGAGGTCGGTCCGTATGGGAAAAACTGTGCCCTTGGTCTTGAGTACGGCCCTCGGCCTTCGGCCTCCGGCCGTACTCAAGACCTCGGGTACAGTTGTTTCCCATACGGACCTCCCGCCCGGTAAATAACATATATGTATAACTTGTAACAGTTAATTCAACAGCCGGACTCGGCGTACTAACACGTAAAATGCACTTTTTTCACAGATCGTGCACAACAATAAAAAACGGATTAAATCCCAAGTATATAGCGTGAAGATTAACGACATATTTTTTTGTGATTGTCGCAAAGATCTGCAAGCAACTTAAATCTAATGACAAAATGAAAAACATACCTGATCTGTATGCAAAATTGCAAGCGCTGTTTCACTTTACGAGTAGCATTTTACATCGTTTACGCTGGTCTTCAGCCGCCATCTTCAAAACACGCGAGGCTCTTCCTTTCTTGGAACTTATCGAATAGAGTTATGGGTAAATTACCCGAGCATAATCGAACAAATAACGAGCAAAGCGAAGTGAATACGAAAATTCCCGATTTTTGAAATGGCCGCCATTATATGACGTCACATGGTTATCAGAAATGATAACGATCCCGGACTGGCGAAGCGGGCGGACCATAAATCGAAGGGAGGGAAACAAGGATCCAAAACTCACGGTACGTGCGAGGTCAGTACTATATTACTAAGATCTCTACTGTGCGTCTGACGGGTTCGGGAAGACCGGGAACGATTTCTATTTCCGCGGAACGGCTTTAAATTTCTGACGGTCTTCAAAGGAAAACGAGCCAATTTAGCCTGAGAGCAGGCTCGACCAGTCTCAGTCGGCAGTCTAGCGAGACTCAGTAAACAATCCACAAAATTGGTCTTGGTAAGCCAAGAACCATTGCTTTATCTCGAGTTTAACAAATCCTATAGACAAAATGTTTCGGAGATTAATTTATCTAAAGAAATTCAACTTTTCCCATTGTCAAAATGACTGTTGACACACTGATTGATGTCAGGAACGAAACATCAAAACATCTCTTCTTAAAATCAGATAAAATAAACACATAACCTTGCTTTCCGATGCGAATGTTCCTGTCCGTTTCAGGGCACGGCAGCTAGTAAAGTATAGCTAACCACAGCTCACGGCCAACAGTATGGCAGCTGATCTGTGTGATCACCAACCACAGAGGACAAAAATATCCACCGTCATTTAGCCTCCTTTCATTCAAAACTCGAATCAAATGGCGTCTGGGTTGACCGCAACCACAAGTTTTCCGAGAATATTTTTTTCAACTCCTGCAATTTTCAAGACCACGTCCAAGCTTTTCGGCTCACAGGGCTGCTCCGATGACAAAAACTGATTTGATATTTCCACATTTTCTTTAAGATTTGTAGATTTCGCAGTGCAATTCTGCTTTCGCTGTAAGTTTTCATTCCACGAGAAGCGACGCTCGAGTCAGGATTGACAGTGGCGCGATTTTTTCGAGCAATCACAATTCTTTGCTACGATTAGTAACCAATGAAAGTGCTTCATTTTGTATAGATCATAGAGTACGTCATATGGCTTTTTTTCGTCCTCGCCAAAGTGGGCAAAGGCCGGCTTTCGCGTTGTGCATGTTGGACTATTATGAATTAAACGAAAGCTTTATGTGTAGTAATTTGTTTCGTTATTATACAAAACAAATAAATTCCGTGCTGCCGTGCGTCTGTTCAGTTATAGATCACAGCAGACGTCAAAATGTGGTAATAACATCCGTGACACACTCGGCGACGCCTCGTGTTCCACTTTTTTGTTCTTACCGCATTTTGACGTCCTATGTGATCTTTTACTGAACAGACGCACGGCAACATGGAATCTATTTGTTAAAATGATAAGGCACGCGAGTGACGTAGAGCAAAGTGATCATCCGCGCGAGCCACGAAGAGCAAAGTGAGCATGTACACGAACGACGAAGAGAAAAGTGATAATGCGCGCGAACGACGGAGAGCAAAGTGAATATGCGCGCGAGCGACGAAAAGCAAAGTGAACATGCGCGCCAGCGACAGAGAGCAAAGTGAACATGTGCGCGAGCCTCGAAGAGCAATTTTACGATAACTGCAGAAATTCACGCGCGCTCATTGGTTTAATTTTATTGTCCATATGCGGACAGACACATAAATTTGAAATTCTCGCGACGCGTCAGCGAGCGAGAGCGGGCAATTCGACAATTTGTTATCGTAAAAAACAAATTGATGTCAGTTTTTAATGCGTCTGTCCTGTTATTGACAATGAATTTCGACATAACATTGTCAAAGTAGTCTGCGGATCCACTCGGCTATCGCCTCGTGGATCCACAGCTACTTTGACAATGTTATGACGAAATTCATGATCAATAACAGGACAGACGCATAAAAAACTGACGTCAATTTGTTAAAGTGAACATGCACGCGAGCGACGTAGAGCAAAGTGATCATGCGTGCGAGCGACGTAGAGCAAAGTGAACATGCGCGCGAGCCTCGAAGAGCAAAGTGAACATGCACGCGAGCGACGAAGAGCAAAGTGATCATTCGTGCGAGCGACGAAGAGTAAAGCGATCCGGCGAGAAGGAGACCGTAGAAGAGGTGTCCTAAAAGTTCTCGTCTCGAGGCTTTGCCGCTCTATTTCTCGCCTGCAGTTACGCCGTGCACTCGTGTCCTCCAACGTGGGCCTGATCGATGGCTGAAGTTATTTTCAAATCGTTGTGAAGTAACTCATAAGTTGTTAGTAGGTTAAAATACACAATTCAAGCTAAGAAGTACAAGGAAGTTTTAAACTTTTACTTGCTAAAAGGCGATAAATGAAGGAACATTTTGGCGACAAAAATACCTCTAAATTTTGGCGGGTCGTACAGTAGAGTATGGCTCCCTAAATTGACCAATCACAGCGCGTGTACTGAGAGAAACAATAGGGCTCTCCAATATACAAATTTCTTAATTTTAATCGTGGTCATTAGTTTTTTTTAATGTCGATCGAGTCTTGACAGAAACCGTTGGGAAAGATGTTTATTTAGATTCTTAAGATCGGCAAACACAGTTGTAATTGTCGGACCATGGTCAGTGCTCTCGCAAACAGTCTTCGCTATAACAAAAAATGATCCAATATTCTCTTCGTGTGCACCAGCTTGCTTATTGTCCCTGCAACATGGATCCTATGCGTTTACACGATGAGGCTTGTCTCCTCTTCACGAACCCGCATCATTATGTCCTTAGTGAATGTCGACCTTAACACTTTCCAAGCTTTCCTTACTCGGGTTCTAATCAGATTGATAGAATAAAAGTCACTCAACCAAACCACTTGCAATATTTGCATAATAACACTAGTATAAACTTACTTATTGTATAGATGACGCGACTTAACTTTTAATGAGAATGGACTGAGAAACTACAATGGCAGTCGGTTACGCTTACCCACTCCTTAACTTAACACATTGTAAGAAGTTACGCTATTGTTACGCACTCTGCTCATATGGAAAATGGCTGAATGAATAAATGTGACTGGCTACACTCTCAAAACATTACGAAATCCAAACTTGAAGTTAAGAAACTGACGTGTGCATGGGTGATTACTCTACAATGACCATAAGCTCGTAGCTCGAGTCTTCGCTCCTTACTGCGTAAGCAAGTGTCTCTTGAGAGTTACGTTGCAGGATCGATTTTGATATGTTAAAAGAAAAAAAAAACAATGAAAGCAAACAGAAGCGAAACAACAGAGACCCGATTGAAGCACATGAATGATTATCAGCCAGGCATGCGCAATGCAACTAAAAGTGAGAAACTATCTGTCTTCGAATCACTACTTTCCAGGGTTGCTCGGTTCTCGAGTACTAGCCATATGGGAACAAAAAACCTGGGTTTCAAGTTAAAGTCATCCCTTGTTACAGAAGGTCAATTATTCATATTTCTTTTTGTTTTGTAGCCGAATTTATCTACAGATTACCAATGAGAAGAATCGGGTGTTTGGCAAGTATTTTGGTCACAAGACTGGGAAGACAGTATTATTGTATCTGGAAAATACGTCTTGCTAAAATTCCACTCAAACAGGGGAATTCAAAAGAGACAGTTTCTAATCTGTTTCACAGCTGTTGTGCCACTCTGTAAGAAATAATTCTAATTCACTGGAGTTTTGAGTGCTTTTTAATTGATGTCGAAAAAAAAAACAAAACCAAAGTTATCACTGGCCAATCACTAAGGAGGCAGACAATCTAGTAAGCCAATCAAAGTAATGACATGTAGCTGAGGCAAAGCGCGGGAAAAGGAGTGCGAGTGAGTACAATTGTATTCGTTATACTTCTGATTGGATAATAAACAGTGACGCGAGTTTTTTTAAGCCAAACGTGTTGAGTAATTGATGCAAAACCAATTGTTGAACTGGTTTGTTATAAAGTTTACAAATAGAAGGCATGAGGGACAAGCAGGGTATCTCTCTAAAATGCACTTCCTTGGCTCGATCTTAGTGTTGAAGGAAAACTTCATAAACTTAGTTCGATGTATAAAATGGTTTTTAAGCTAGCTCCGCCTTATTTATGTAATCCTTGTCCAGATTTCGTTTCTGAAAGATCTTATTATAGTCTCCGTTCTGCTAGGATTGTTTGCTTACCTTACATTCGTAGTGATAGGCGTAAAAAATAGTTTCTCTTTTCATCAATTAAATGGTGCAACGGTCTTCCGTTAGCGGATACGTATATCGTCTTGTACAGGCATTTTTAAGCGCAGTCTTTTAAAGTGCTTGCAGTTTCCAACCCATAACTACCTGTTTTATAGTCGGGATCGTTTACCGTCAATATCTCGCACTCACGTGCAACTCAAGTAATTTTAGTGTCCCGAAATACCACCTGTTGAAGATCCTAAGCACTATTTTCTGTACTGCCCAAGTTTTGCTGCTCTGCGTGAAAAGCTCGGAAATAAATGTTATGTGCCAGAAAAAGAATGATGGGTTATTAAATAGTATTTCTCACGATAATGTTGACAATAATGTTATGTTTTTTTTTTCTGTACTTCCAGACATTTATTTCCTTGTCCTACTGTTTTGTTAACGTCTATTCCTTTGTGTATGTTTTGTTCGATCGTCTCGTGTGATATGTACTGTAAACAGCATAAGCCTTCTAGATGAGCTCTTTTAGTTTTTAGAGCAAATGTTTGGCGAGTACTTTTTATACATGTTGCAATTAACACTTGATTAAGTTCCTGTCCTAAAGAATGTTTCTACTGCTACCGTATTTTCATCTTATTTGTGATGTTATTTTTTTTTTCAATTTGTAGCTGTGCCAGAACTTGTCGCCTTCTATCCCTTGAATGCTCGATATAAAGCAACAGAAAAAGAGAACAGACAGCCAGAGGGAATCCTGAGGAATGTTGCTATTTCAAACGGACCTTACAACGAACCAGGCGGAGTGTACATGGTTTATGACACTGATAGCAGCTACATTGAGTTTCCGATTGATGGGGGCCTTGACACTCGGTTCTCAATCCCATTGATGTGCTGGGTTCAATCTAGAGGCCAAGATGGACCAATATTCAACTACATATCTTTTTGTCTTTAAGAACAAACAAAATAACGTAACGTGTAACGTCTTCCTGTTTTTCTGAAGTGTAAGCCATTACAATGCAGGTATCAGTTTGAGATACTTTTAATTGAACTTTTAATTGGTACCAAGTCTATCAAGCGTGACTTGGCTGTCGAAACTGTCAGAAAAGCCAACGCTCCATTTTTATTCAACACGTAATTTATCGCAAGGTCCTGAAGAGTAACATTTTTTTGATTCTGTGACTGAAAGGCTTAAAACGACGACAGGGATAAGTTTAACAAAGTGTCCTACTTTAAGGCCGAAGTTTGTCGTTTTGAACAAATTGAGAATTAACGTCTTTAATGGCAACTCGTTTCATGCCGAAAGTCGGGTAAATGGCAAAATAGGCGTCGCTTAAAGTTGAACGGTGGGAGGAATTAGCGATCAAACATCGGCAATATCGAGCGAGACGAAAAATATGTAATCTTCGTCGTCGCTTTTAATGACGTTCGCGCAAATTGTTACTGCGCATCGTTACTGCGCACGAAATTCACATGCCACGTCATGCATCGCGCGCGCTAAGTAGTAAAATGAACAAAGATAGGGTAGGTGCCCATTGCTAAATCTTTGATTGGCCTCGACGATCTTGAACGTTCGGTGACCCCTACTTTTCTTTTCAGAAACAGATTTAATTTACAATTATCTCCACGTTGTCCAAAAATGAACAAAAAAATCAATGTGGGAAGTTAAAAAAAATTGAAGATTTCTGTCCACGGGACATGGAATTCCGTCATCTTGCGGCTGAAAGGCGCGTGAAACTATGGTCGCTAAATGCGAACTTGTTCTGTGAATACCCTCACTAGTTAACTAAATTCTCTTAAAAGGTCCATTTAAACCATATTTGGCAGAGAACACTTCCCTTCAAAGCTCTAACTGCAATATTTTGGGACTTTCAGCCACTTTGGTATTTTTCGCTTTTGAAGCCCGATTTACTCAGATTTAGGTGTTCTTCTGGGCAGGTGCTCTCTGAAACGAAGTCGGTGACCCCGCCTTTTTTTTTTTACATTTCTGACATCACTAACTCATCATCTTTCAATAGTAAAATTTTTAGAAAAAAATCAATGTTAGAAAATTTTCGCGCGAACGTCTTAAGGTAGCTGAAAACAATTTCCAGTACTTTCCAAGACTCACAGTTTGATGGGTCATTACAACCACTCTATACCGGTTGATGCCAAATTCATGGTATCAGCAAACTACCCAATCATCGGGGAACAAGTTGCTGTTATTTTGTGGCACAATAGGTTACCATAGCAACAATATGACCTGCTAAAAACACCCTTAATTTTAGCTTTAAGCGCTTATAACTCAAAAACGAGCTCGGTGACCCCATTTTTTATTATTGAATTGTAATCAACATGATAAGATGCAACTTTTTGCAAAGTTAAAAAAAAATTCTACGAAGGGGGTTCAGAGCCACCTTAAATTTTCGAAAATTTAAGGTGGCTCTGAACCCCCTTCATAGAATCTTTTTAAACTCTGCAAAAAGTTGCATCTTATCATGCTGATTACAATTCGATAATAAAAAATGGGGGTCACCGAGCTCGTTTTTTTAATTATAAGCCCTTAAAGCTGAAATTAAGGGTGTTTTTAGCAGGTTATAGTGTTGTTATGGTAACCTATTGTGTCATGAAAATAATATCAACGTGTTCACCAATGATTTACGTGGGTGCAGCTTGACGTTGCTGGCTGGCTTCGTCTGCTGAGTGCATCCGACATCTGCATGGCGTTGGTGGCTTGAAGATGCCAATTTGTACGGGCTTAAACTTTGAATCTTTTTGTGGCCGCTCGACTGCATCTCGTAGTTCTCGGGGAAATTAGCGTCAAGCAATGTACCATGCTGGTTTTCCTCACGGAGTGATTTGACAGCTTTATTTTCCTGATTGAAGGCCAGCAGAAGAAACCTCTTCCGACAATTACTTGCCCAGTTGATTTTTGCCCAGTGGCGAACGCATATACCAGATCTGGTTATCAGCTGTTCGTTTCTGCTTCATTACCATGTAAAACGGAGGCTCTGGTTTCTTCATTTCATCAGGCCTGTGTTTCACGAATGCTTTGTAGAATTTCACCTGGCATCTGCCATCACCTGTAGAGAAGAGCTTTGGAGAGAAAGGTCGTCTGTGGCCAGTTTCACTGCTGCCTTGCCTTGTCTTTGATCCTCTCTCCATCCGCCAAACGAGAAGTTCTCGGCCTGTTTCAGGATCCTTTTCCAGCAGTACATCTCCCCAGCACGGCTCTCTAGACTCATCTCTGGCTCAAAAACCAAAATGCGAGGAAAGAAACCATCAAAGGGTTCTTTGCTGGACTAGGGGGTCGTGGTCACCCAACTGCCTGGTTTCGAAGAGCTTTTCTTGTTCTTCTTCTGTTAACTCCCGAGTAGCGTTTGGCTTGTTGCCGAAACCACTTTGAACGAGGTTCTTTCGTTTTGTGGCGAAGACCTGACGGTTGCAGGAAAACTCGTCATCTTCAAAGATATTGAAAAGTAACTTCTTTTCAGAAAAGTAGCAATGGAAGCTTCTTTGAAATGATGTGAGTGAGCTCGGTTCGTACTCTTCGCCAATTTTTTTTTGTAATATCTTTAAAACATCTTGAAAGTAGCTATAGTTTGTCGAGTTCCTTTGCAGTCATAGTTTCTGGTTCTCTTGGTTCGTCAATTGTGGAACAAAACCACTTCAGAGCTCTTATGTCAGACTTTGTTTTCTTGACTGTATTGAATGACTTTTGTGCCGAAATAAAGTATTCGAGTTCCTGACTGTCACTGTTGCCTTCGCGTTCAGAAATGGGTCTGGTTACTTATCTCGGTCGTACTCGGTGTTTCCACCGCTGGAGCTGGTTCAGCATCATTTGCCGTGCTTTTAAAAATTCCTAATTTAAGGCTGAAACAGGGTTTCTCAAAGACATTCATCCATTCTGGAGTTTTACGACGAAATTTTCGAAAGATCTCGTCCTCGTCCGCAATCTCAATTTCAAGTTCAAAGGGACACAAGTGCGGGATCATCCGGGACAATGCCCGGTCCAATACTTACAGAATATTGGACCGGCAATAGAGCATTTTTATTGGTTGATTTTATTTATTGGCTCTCTGACTGCTTGAGTCATGTAATAACCTAATTTATCCATTTAAGTTATTGTACTACGGTTTGGTCTTCTACTTACGTAACAAACTTAAATCGCATTCTTCTTCTTAAAAAACGAGCTATGACAAATTCAAATCACCTCCCACCCTCTGAATCTTTATTTGCACAGTTGAATATCCTATATATTTTTAAAGTGAATTCCCTTTATATTGAAAAATGTATGTTTTCCTATCACCATCGTTTGCTGCCCTCGGCCTTTCTAAATTTATTTCTGACTGGTGGTCAAATTCATAATTATGATACAGGAACCTCAGCTCATTTTCGACCTCATACCTACCGAACTAACATCAAGCAATTCACTTTACTCTTTCGAGGACCAAAAATATGGAATAGTTTGCCATTATCAATGATGTCTTTCCCTATTCTATCCACCTTCAGAAGAAAGCTTCTTGATTTGCTACGCTTTCATGGCTTTATAGTGATAAATAAATAAACGTTTAAAAAAGGTTATGAGATTCCAGCAAACCTCCTGAAATACAAATGGGGATTGCCCGTTACGGAAGTAATCATTTCAAATGGAAAATCACTGAAATGAAGGTTTACGATGTCGCACTGAACGAGGCGCAGATGCTAACATCGATAAGACAAGGTAGCTGCACTTTTCCCGTAATCGTTGTTTCTTTACCCTCGTCAATGATTCCCTTAATTATTAAAACTCCCGTTATTGGACAACCTCGCAAGAGGTAGCAGACACCCATTTCTGGATACGGTTTCGCAAAACAACTTCTCATTAGATGACAAAAGAAAACATAAATAGAAGCGGAGAATGCGTCCGCAAGCTAAAAATCACATGCACTATTCGTTTTTTTGTTTTGTTTGTTTGTTTGTTTGTTTGTTTTTAAAGACCATTTAAAGCAATGTCTTGGCCACCTGCTTGAGCTCTGTCACAAAAGGACGCCTGGGGAAAACAAACGACATCAGTTTTCTTTCGGCCACCTTTCGGCTACATTTGAGCAAAAAATTAAAGAAATTTTTGTTTTTAAATGATAATCTGTTGCCAGGATCACTTCTTCACTTTACGCTCCATGCAGAGTTCATACTATATAATTATCTAACACATATCAGAAGTTCCTTTTTCTCTGGGTTGTTTTGAGCACACAATTTGACCTTACTCCTCAAATACCGTGTATATAAAAATGTTGTTTAATTTTAGCATTAATTTGTCAACTAGAGCCACGCTTTGACGTAACTTTTGCTATCATTACAGCAAGATGTGATTTGTTTAAAATAAATGTCAACAGGTAAGGTTCAATCGATGAACATTTAGGGTAAAAGGTCTTTATTTCTAACCTATTAGTTCCACCAATGGTAACATTCCCAGCTGCTGTGTTAACAATACAAGGAGGCGTGCTGTCATGTTCAGCAAGAGGAACTCCTCCCATTTTCACAGCACTGATACGGTCTTCTACAGCTCTGGTGAATACAACAAACACTGCAACCATCCGTTTGTACAAGGATGGAAACTACACCTGCCAGGCCATCAACCAGTATGGAACTGACATGAAAGAACTCCAAGTCAATTTCAAAAGTAAGAGGTTTTCTTCTGGTCTAATCTCTCTTTTCTTGTCAAATAACGTACAATGCTTCGGAGTACGTCCCACGTAAACTTCGAAGAAACGCCCTGTAATGGCCCTGTGCGTCTAAAAGCGCTAAGCCCCTGTACTGCCAAGATCGAAGGGTTGGAAACTATAACTTTAAGTGAAGTTTCATGCTGTCCCTATTGGGTATCAAAGATCTGTTTCTGACTATTCGTTGACCATAGCGTCTCGTGATTTAACTGACATCTCGTGTAGTGATCCCTCTTATGGACATATCATGCTGGCCAAAACGTTGAAGACACTGTTAAAAATGGGAATCCAATTCACTCCCCTCCCCTTCTCAACAATGCTGGGTGTCAGGTGTGAATGAATGGCGAAGTGATTTAATAAAATAACTGAGATAGTACACGCACTTCCATTGATTGGCGGATAGGTGTGTTTAGATGAACGTATGTAAACACGATTGTGACGCTTTAGATTCGCACGCTTATTTTAGGAATTATTGTATAAAAGCAATAGAGTACTTTTTTGTGCTTACGTAGCTTCATGTAAGAACTTAGAAGGATTTAGTTTCAAGTTTTGTAATCCCTCGACTTGCGTGTCGGGTTTGAGTAACTATTTCGTATTCTCCCAGCCCCTCACGGGATTAGATGAGCCTACATAAAAAAAAAAAAAAAAAAAAAAAAAAAAAAAAAAAAAAAATTATTATATTGCTAGATCTAAAGCGCGATGTCCAAACTTTGAAGACATCCATGAAAACAGTCTTATCTCATTGTATACACAATTTTATTATAAAACAGCCCATTAGACTAAAGCAATCATTATTTCTCATCTTTCAAGTCATGCTAAGTTGGATTTAAGGTGGCACTATTTAGCCCTTCGCTACTGGATATCCATTCCTCGAAAATGTTGTGTAAAATATACTCCTTATAACGTAGAAGAAACATAACAAAAAAAACCTACTTTGGTATTAACAGCGTTTGGCCCAGAGATCGGCTTTCTGACCAGTGAAGGATATCCTTATAGCTATCCAAGGAATGCAGACATTAACTCACCTGCGTATCCTATTCCTGAAGGCTGGTCGATGAACATTTATTTTCAGGATTTTGATGTGGAAGATAGTCCAGCTTGCCGGTTAGTGATATAGCTGTGTTTATCGACTGTATCAGTGTGTCTAATGTAGCGTAGCGACATGTGATGGTGTTACGCTTCTGGTGAAACTCGCTTTTGGATTCTTGGATCTTCTCTTGTCCGGGGACTGGATATTTTCCCAGCCCCACAAAAACCGCGCTGCATTTGGTTGCTTCATGGGTTTGGTATCGCATTATGCATTGTTTTCTTGTTTTATCTTTTTTTTTAACAAATTTGAATTCTTTGTAATGCCAGCGTTCGTTTTACAATTATTTCGATATGGGTGTTGTTTTTCCCGTATGTCATTAGTTTACTTCCCAGTTTTAGCAAATGATAAACAAAGACTTCAATGTGACTTGTTTGGGAGGGGGCATTCTTTCCCAAAATGATTTTTTACGTATTATTTTTATGGCGTAATTTCGTTACGCTGTTCAGGTAAGTTCATTTTCATTTAGTTGTTCAGCCATGATGTATATCGCAACAAAGTCTTTCCAGCAGACTTCGGCAACCAGTAAGCGTGGAGGATGACAAGAAAAGTATAGATAATGCAGTGCCGAAACCAACAGCTTATAAAACCAAATCGTCGTGTACGTTGTATGAGGAATGGAAACAGAATCGATTGGTGAAGTGCTGTACCACTAAAGGAGGATTTGAAACGCTGGACACGGTCTCAACAACCGTCTGTCAAAATTCGTACAAGAAGTAACGAACGCTCCTGGGAAACACTATCCTTCCTGTTAGTTGTACTCAATAGGTCATTTCCGAGTCCGAAAGCGAAACCATTGTTATGAAAATGACTTTCATTTGCATAAAATTCAACCTGTAGTCAGAACTAATTTTCATATGAATGGTTTCGCGCTTTGACTCGTTTTGACAAAGAGACATTCTTGTCTTAAAATTCGTTGTCTTAAAATTCATTTTCTTAATCAAGTGGTATTTACCACTTTTACTGGAGAATGGTAAACGGTATTTCATTGGGTATCCAAAAGCATGCACGTGATGTGGTACGTATACGTCCAGGGGGAAATTTGCCTTTAACCAGGGGTTAGCGCTGGTGGAGGGTAAAGGAAACAAGGGGAGATAAATTACCAGGAAGTACATCAACAAAGGTTTTATTTCCATGATCTGTACAGTGGGAATGAATAAGCCCTTTGCACGTTCCGCTCAAATGGTCCAGAATAAATTATGCTAGGACGCAAATAAGGCAGTGGGACTTTCAGAACAAAGGAAAGTCGGGCTGGACTGACAAAGAAAAGGCAACGAATAAGTGATATCTTAAACTTCGCTCATTTTAACCATCCTCTTCCCATTTGAGGTTTTTCTATTGCCAAGATTATGACGTCATTAGACACGTAACCAACAAAAAACTATCTTAAGCGATTTAAGGAATAGAAATCCCTATTGATATTTACTTTTGGTCTTCACAGAGATAAAAACACCGTTGTTTCTATATGAAAAAGGTTTAAACTTCGTGGCGGTTTTACCAATAAGCGAGCCATGTCTTAAGATGCTTGACGAAATCTCGTTCCACCGACTACGCCTACGCAGCCTTCTCCCATCTGTTGCAATATCCTTCGGTGATAACTACAAGGAACAAGTTAATGGGCCTATTGACAGCTATGCCACAGACGTTCTGAGCCCTCGTACACACTACGAAGAAATTTGAAAACGGTGTTTTCAGTCCGAGAATTGATCAAATCTTTTCCTTCCACACTATACGTCGGAGAGATAAATAAATCAACAATTAGCGGTTAGATCTGTGTTTGAGGAAATCTCGGTCAGCGAAATCACGTGATTTTTGTAACGCCGTTGTTTTCGAAAAGCCCGTTTTCAAAACCTTCTCCGTCAACACGCGTCCAAACGCGAAGCCAGCGTAATAACGTGTAGCTTTTACGGGAAGGACACGAACACGCCATCATTTAATGAATTCAAAATGGCGCTAGCCGTACCCGTACGTGAAAATCGGGGTATCTTAAGGTGCCTAATGATCCTCGGTCGTTTTTGTAGGGACCTCGCTTCGCTCGGTCCGCACTGCCACGACCTTGAGCCAATATTCCCCAGTACTGCCCTCGCGCTCGGTTAGTTAGAGGTTATAATTAATTGGAATTTTATTTTTGGACACGTCTCAAGAGTGTCTCACGCGTGTCCTATGCTACTTAGTTTCAGTGGTTTGGTGTAAAACATCATTTACCTTTCTTTGTAGGAAAGACTATTTGAGAATTACGGACGGGGTGGACGAAATATTTGGTGAATACTGTGGTAACAAGACCGTCGGCCAAAAACTTCGTGTGATTGGAGACCGTGTGCAAATAACATTTCACTCAGACGGAGAGATTGAGCGAAGAGGATATCTACTAAATTTCACTCTGGTTTCATTGTCCTCGTTTTCAAGCGGTAAGTGGGACCATAAAGAAGCTAATAAAACTTGAGAGTACTCCTTCCCAGGGGTGAATCTAGGGGGAGGGTGCAGGGAGTGTGCACCCTTCCCTTTCCTCCCTGGTCGTCTCCTTGGTCGTCTTCCCTCCCCTATCCTCACTTACCTCCGTGGTAAGAGACGATGTGTCTTGGGTGTGGTAATTTTCCATACGCGGAAAGAGAGTTTTGTCATTGACTGCTATGTTTTGTCGTCCAAATTTAGTAAAGTCATCGGCCGCTAATTTTTTAGGTGTAGTAAATTTGAGTCCCCTTTCGGTATGAGAGTGATAGTGCCTCTACGCTGGGATATTGACATTTCTCTTTCTCTACAAGCCGCATTATAGCAATTGATTATATCCTCACTCAGTACATCGAAAAAGCAATTATAGAACTCTAAAGTAAAACTGTCCTCATCAGGTGATTTTTCACTGGAAAAGGTTTTCAAAACTTCGTTACAGTCCTTCAGAGTATTTCTAGCTCCTCTTTTTGTAAGTCTTGCAGCTGAGACATTTCCAAGTTGTGAAAAATTTTTCAAACCGGTCATCTTCAATACCACCATTTAAAGTGTAGACGTCTCTATAGAGGTTTTCGATTTCTTTCATTATTTCATCGGTTTTGTGAATATGTTTTCCGTTCGAGAGTTCCAGTTCTGCTATTTTTTCTGTTGTAAGTTCTCTTTTCTAGATTAAGAAATATTTCGTAGGTTTCTCACCCTTCTCTGTTCACCTGGATTTGGAGCCTAGCATTAAGCCGTTCGCTTTTTCCTTACAAAACAAGAGAAGTTGTTGTTTTAGAGTTCTTTTTCCGTGTAGTACTTTTTGGGATTTCCAACATTTTCAACAGGTATTTCACGTCGGTTGGTCATAACTTGGCAACACAAGTACCAAGTTCATCCCACAGATTCAATGAATATTTGTTACCTAATAATAATTTCGGTTCGTTCTTCTTTGATCCAGTCTCGCCAGATGATATCGAACGTCAGATTTTGTCTATTCCTAAAAACAAATCTTATGGTCTCTACTCTTTTCCGATTGGTATTTTATCCTGTCCTAAGCATATTTTATCTGGTCCTCTCGCAGACATATTTAATATGTCTTTACAGAAAGGTGTCTTTCCATCCAAATTGAAAGAGGCAAAAGTTATCCCTCTCTATAAAAGCGATGATGAGACGGAACCAGGCAATTATCGACCAATATCACTACTACTAGAAAAATTACCCACTTTTCCACACTAGTTTTTTTTTGTGTTTTAATGGTTTTTATGTGGTTTCCTGAAATTATCCTTTGTTGGAAAAAGTGCCTTTTTTCCAAAGTGGGTTTTGTGGCAATTCTATGTTTGGGATTACAATTTTCCAAAGGTGGAAAAAAACTTTCACTTCAACTTGAATGAGACATGGCCAGAAATCACGGTCATCGCAACGGCGCACGCGCGGGGTTTCTTAGAAATATGGCCGCCAAACGCTCAAAGGAAATGTATGGGAGAAATAAAACAAAATAAAATAGAGCAAGTTCTGGCTTACCGGGAACAAGTGCCGCGATCCGGTTGAGTTCTTGAAAGTTTCCTCTGCTATTCTGATTAGTTGCTTTTCATCAACAAATGTTACTGGCCCTGCTTTTCATCGATGTTTGTTTTCGAAGATTGGCTCATACAGTGCTCTATATTACGGAGGCTTGAATGCATCCCAAACAGATTTTGATCCGCCACAGCAGATTACATAAGCGCGATATCCCAAGTGCCGCGATCGTTTGAGGAAAAGCACCGTATGGTGTACTATTTGACCAATTTTCACCTTCGCTGCTGGTTTCTTCGCCCTGCTAATTGCCTTCAAAAACAGTTCAGAGAAGCGCAAACCAGGTCTACCGAAAGCAAAGATATCAAATGTCACGCGAGCGTCTCATCTGTGTTGATCCGAGAACCACACGTCGTATTCTTGGGCAAAAACTGGCATTTCTTCAGCAAATTCCGGCATGTTTGTTATCAAAAGAAACCTAAGAAACCAAGCCTTCTAGCTCTGTTGAAGGCTGGGGAGACAGATGACCACTGTCCTTTCAGTCAGCGCTAAAACTACAAGTTCATGTATGACCACATGGCGTGACAAACGTGACATTTGTTTTCGTTTGTTGTTTTGTACGACACTGTCATCCGCTCAAGAAATATGGGAAGATTTTGTGATGTGGAGAGAATTATAACCTGGTGAAAATGTGGCTCGGTAAGTCTTCTGAGTATTTTTTAAATTCCCCGAGACAACAAGTAGTTACTGAATTGAAGAATTCTGTATGTTTCCTCTCCTACTCAACTGAAGTAATCATAGCCCTTCAGTCCACATTTTCGCCTCTCCACATCAACCAATCTTTCCCTATTTCTTTAGCGGATGGGAGTGACGCATAAAACGACAGGGGAAAACGAATGAAGTTGTTATTAGTGAACCACGGGGGATGTTCTCGAAGACGCCATGTTGCTATTAGCATAAAGTAATTAATTGGACCGCTGCTTATGCGCGGGCTCAAATGTCCGCAATTTCTGACCATGATGGAAAACATGATTTCCCAATCATTGTTTTGGTGACATCCAATGATGTAATCCTCATTTACCAAAGGTGGAAACTGGTCTAAATTAAATTTCAGCAGTTGTGGAAAACGAAATGTCCACATAAGGTTTGTCACTTTTCTAGGCATGGATTTACACATTTCCAAAGAAATAAAAAATGTCTTCATTAAAACTCAAATAATGTGAACAATGTAGTTTCCAAACTTGGATTTGATATATCCAAAGATCAGAAGAGCTGCTTTCCAAATGTGAACGAATGGTTTCCAAAATTGGTTGGTACATGTAGATTTTTTCCATGTTTGGAGCCTTGGTTTATAATGTGGAAAACTCATAGGTAAACACAAATGGGATTTTACAGAATAAAAATAACATAATAAAACCACATACAAGATCTTCAACCTTTCTACATTTCTTAAATGAACATATCAACGAATCCAGGACGTTTACTATTTGAGAAAGTAGTTATAAATACAGTGCAGTTATGCAGTTATGTAATGTAAACAATGTCCAACACAAAATGAGCTTAGAGAGGGTTGTGGTCTGAACACTTACAATGGCCTTAAAATGTCAGCTTTTCCACTCTAGTCAGGTCTGATAAACATATACTGATGTACTGATGTGTATTAACACTGTTTCAAATTTAACCTCTTAACAACAAGTAATTTCTTCGGTGCTCACAGATATTTTTCCACCTGTACACCTATGATGCTTTTTTCACAGTCCTAAGCACCACAACTTCACAGCTTGATAAGTCATGAACAATGCAAAATGCTGGTTTTGGGTTTAACACATTACAATGACCTTAAAACGTCAATGCCCTCTCTAGTAATGTTGCTATATCTGCAGCTTTTTTTGAATGAGATGTATTTTGCCTGTAAATGCATTTGCAATGGCACGGACATACGTGTTTTTATCTGGCCTCTCAATAATGTCAAGTTAAATAACTTCTTAGTGGTCGCACATGTTTGTCAATTAGTACATCGCTGATGCTGTTTTTGGTAAGCACAGCTAGAACCACACACTTCACAGCTAGTTTGCGTCATACCTACAGGAAAGAATGTAGAAGTCCATTACTGTCTGAAGACTTTAAAATTATCTCAGTTAAACAGTTTTAACCCATTGACACCTGAATGAAGTTGCCTGCAGTCCACCCTTAGTTCAGTGGCGTTTTTTGAAATATTTGAGAATGATCGAAATAAAAAAACAACCATAAAAATGGTTAATGAGCAGTTAAATATGGATACCGCCTCTCACATTTTCAAGCATTTACAAGGATTCACCTGAGTGTCGGGCACTTTGTTCGAGCGAGTGCTTTGTTGTCATAGATCAAGCAACAACACGGACACCATTAAAAATCAAGCAGGCAGTGCATATTCACGTGGAGAAACCCTCCCTAAATCAACAATTGTTCCATGTAAATCTTAATCTTTCTTTGTAATCAGTTGTTGTATCATATCATTGTTATTCTAGTTTTCCGTTATATATTGTTCATCATTGTAATTCCATCCGTAAACTGACGATGGCACAGGATTGCCGAAACATGTCTTTCAAATTGAAAAGTCTTGTTCTCTTCATTAAAAACCATATGTGCAGTAACCACAGACACAAGATCACGTTTCAAGACATCGTTTATTTAAAGTTGAATAAATGAAGTTCCAAAATATTAAAAAATTCTGACAAAGGCGAAAAAAAATATTAAAAAAAGTCACAAAGTGCGGTGCTAGTAGAGAGAAATGCATGCTGTCATGTTGCAAATGCCTTTTCTGGGTACATGTAGATGGGAGGTAATTTGGCTCATATCCAGGCTGAAAATCTCCAAAATGTTCACAAATGTGTTTGTCCAAAAGCTGCAGGAGTTTTAAACACTGTATTTATCAGAAATACCACTTCAACTGTGCATTGTGGTGCAAATATCTTCTGGCAAGTTACATGAATAGAGGGAGAATAGATGTTCCTGTAAAGAGTGTTTGTTGTACATCATACTTTACACTAACCTGGTGGAGGTAGTCTGCATACGTTTTGACCTTTTTCATAGATGCAAGTGCCTGACTCAATGGAGGTGAAGACTTGAGCTGCTACTTGAATTCTCAACACTTTCAGTGTCAACATTACTTGAATTTGTCTCTGAAGTAGCCTCATATGACCCATGGCCATTTCTCTAATGGCATTTGCACCAAATGCGCACTGTGGGAAAACGTATTTGGACGAATCCTTGCCGTCACTTAAACGTTTCACAAAATTATTCAGCTTTACAACTTGATCCACTTGGTAAGTCGGAAAGAAGAATTTCTTCATCAACTGGCCATGCCTTTTTAATTTCTGCGACTACCAACTTCTTCTGTCAAAAAGATAATAATAAATAAGAAGCAGATATATAATATTACCACATTTTTTAAATTACCTCCTCACACCTTCTCCCCTCGGCTTATAGCTTAGATAATTAATTGATCCTTTAAACCTTAATTTAATCGACGATAACAACGTTTAAGGTGGCTCAAACAGTTTCCAAGACGTAGATTTGAAGGGCCATTATTACCACTCTTTGTCAGTTGATGCTACTATCATGGTATCAAAAACTGCCCAATCGTGACACAATAGATCACCATAGCACCACTATAACCTGCTAAAAAACACCCTTAATTTCAGCTTTAAGCGCTTATAATTAAAAAAAACGAGCTCGGTAACCCCCATTTTGTTATTCCTCGAATTGTAATCAGCATGATAAGATGCAACTTTTTGCAGGGTTTTAAAAAATTCTACGAAGGGGGGTTCAGAGCCACCTTAAATTTTCGAAAATTTAAGGTGGCTCTGAACCCCCTTCGTAGAATTTTTTTTAACTTTGCAAAAAGTTCGCATCTTATCATGTTGAAAGTACTGGACAACTGTTTTCAGCCTCCTTAAGGATTAAATTAATTATCCTCCATTCCAAGATTGCTTCTTTAAGTAAAAATATCTTACTTTGTGTTATAAATCCGCTTCTCTTCACAAGTCAGTTTCTTCTTTTTATGATGTTTTAACAGCCTTTCAGATTTTTGATAGCTGAAGTTTTGTTGCAGTAAGAGGTAAAGCTGATGTAATGGATTGTGTGGTCCCTGTTCAAGATTAAAACGAATTTTAATTCACGTTTGTGAATGACTACAGCACTTAAATTAAGAGGTACAGTGTAAGCTGACTACAAAATTAAAATCATTTGTCCTCTGCCTATTTTCAACTGATGTAAGCTCTCAGGAGATATACTTTGTTTAGAAGTTTAGAAAGATACCGTTTCGTGATGCTGAGCTACGCAAAATATACCACCTGAATCATAAAAATGAACCTGAAAGTAGATCTAACCTGTTTCAACAAGACTCCTAAATTTGTCCTTCTTGCCTAATGTTAGCAGTCCAGGGAGCTCCATACTATCAACATTAGTGATTCGCTTCACTGAGCAACGTTACCCCTGTCATTTCTTCGGCTAGAAATGTTTTAGCAATGCCTTCCTCAAAGACTTACGCTGCCCACTATTTTACTCTTTCCCTGACCAGTCTAATGTAAGCAAATCAACTAAATAAATCAAATATAACATTTTTGTTTTAGCGCAGAAGGTTTGACAAAAATATAAGCTTAATGCTATTTAATTTCGTGCCAAAAATGTGGGTGCTAAAGAAGGCAATTGCAAGCTTTATAGTACCTATTTTCCATACATTGTATGTATAACTCTCCAGACGTTTTAGACACTAATGAAGGCCAAAATACCTTTCTTTTTCGTAAACGTAAACGAAATGAGAGACAAAAACAAAGTAAAGAAAAGAAATACAGAGCATTCTCACTTGACTTGATAAATGACTTGTGCTTATAACTGGTCAATACTGAAATCTGCCATACCTTCTACCTTTCTTTCTTCATTATCATTTGATTCAGTATCATTCCTTTTCAAGCCAAAAAATATACGCAGAAGTTTAGGAACCACACTTTTTGGAAGAGAACACACCAGCGGCACTCGCGCTACCTTGTGGGATAATTATGGCGGAAACATATCAAGCGCTGTGATAGGATGTTTTTCGATGATGTCGAAAACACCGCTGGCTGAGATAATTGCCGTGAGCTGCAGCCAAGATGGCGGATGACACGAAGTTGTTCCTTCATGATAAGCCCTTCGTAAATGCTCTCAAAACCTGCAATTCATGTACACTGTTATTGTAGTAACTGCAACGGCAAAGCAGTGAGTCCGATGACACAGCTAAATCATACTCGACTGCAGGAAGATATAATGAAGATATGTACGATCGAAAACTATGACGCGATGACAGATGGAGATGTGGAAATGGCTACCGAATCGCGTCGCGTTTATATTTCGCAAGCAAACGACTTTGACTTCTTAACATTTATTGTCCATTCAATCATTAAATGAAGAAAAGTGTTTGTCTTTTATTATTACACGATTACATATTGTTGTTATTAGAATTTTATTGTAGTTAGCTAGATAGATAGATGTCCAGTAACTTAATTAACTGATGGAAAAAACCGTATGTAAATAAAGCTCTTATCTTATCTTATCTTATCTTATCCTATCCTATCCTATCCTATCCTATCCCATCCCATCCCATCCCATCCCATCCCATCCTATCCTATCCTATCCTATCCTATCCTATCCTATTCTTATCTTATCTTATCTTATCTTATGTTATCTCATCTTATCTTATCTTAATGTTAAACCAAGTTTGAAAACGATACTTTCCATTGAGGAGGTTTGTGGTCTTTCTCAAAACCAAAGTTAAGTGGGATAATTGTAATACCTTTCGCGGTTAATGGATATAAATCCAGGTTTGGATTTTTGAATTTTACAAGTTCTTATAATATGGAGAACTTGATAACCAAACTGTTTCTTGGATATTTGTTTAAACCCTATTTGGCTTATGAAACCACAATCCATGGTTTGGAAATTGTTCAATTCGCACATGGTAATTGAAATCTCCACAAATAATATGGAAAATAATTAACCATACATGTATATTCTTTGGAGATCAAAATTCATTGGTAAATATCCATGCAAAATCCATAGAGTTTCCTTGTCTGGTTTTCCAGGTTTTATGGATATTTTAAAATCCAATGGTTAACCCAGAAAACTTGATGTGGAAAATTGATTAATTTTTCCAGTGTAGGTTTTCACGACAACAACTTCTGTAAATTCCATGTGCCGCACGCATGCACAAGTGACGCATGCGCTCTAGAGACCAGACGGCTATTTGTGACTGAACGAGGAAGAAAAAAGAGAGCCGAAACCTAAACCCAGGCCTCACTGCCTGGGTAATGAGTTTGGGAAACGATGCAAATTTGAAATTTTGCAACACACTCTACTAAGTATTCAATTCTTGAATTTTCCATCGAGATCGCCTCTTTTGAATGACGTTAAACATGTTAATGCCCAAAGGACTTTTTATCTCAAATAAGTAAGGATTCGAACCTGGTACTTTCACTTAGCAAGGAAGGGTGACCGGAGACCACTTGAAATCAATTTAATGGGAGGCCTGTTTGAGTTTGTGTAGGGAACCATAGTTTTTGATAATTGTTTCCTAACGTATATGACTTTTTTTGTCTAATAAGCATGGAACAATTAATAAAAACTTTTGTTCCCCACCCAAACTCAAACGGGCCTCCCATTAAATGATTTCAACTGGTTTCAGGTCACCCTTCCTTGTTAAGGGAAATTACCAGGTTCAGAGCTGTTGGTCATAGAGCGTCAGTGAAAATTCTTGCCACGGGGTAGCCTGCGTAACTGGGAAGATTCGTGAGTGAGTGGCTTTTGGTGGTGGATCCGCCATTTTGTTCTCACGAGAGCGAAGCCCACGAGCAAGGTGCTCATATGTACTGCCTATTTCCTCCCTGCCAGGAGGGAATTCGCGAACGGCGAAGCCCTGAGCGAAATTTAACTCGACTTCTCAGCAATTCCCTCGCGAGTTCAATCTCGGCCTTGCTACCAAAACAAAATCCCGTCAGATACTAAAGCTAGGTATTGGGAGTTATACTAGACTGTTGGCAGCCGGTTTTTACGTTAGGGTCACTTAGACGGTTACTTAAGACCTAGTGTCATAATCCCTGTAGAATTTTGAATTAAGTCACGTGATTTGTTCGAGTCCAATTATAAGAACGTGTTCATGATATAACACCCACTATCCTTGTGTCGAGAGGTAGGGTCTCCAAAAAAAAACAAGGTGCACTTTTTCCTTGTGGTCAGTCCTTAGGTATCTCTGAGGCTATTCGAGTCTCTTGCGGAAGAAGATTCGACACCAAATGGCCAACTCCAAAAGGCATGTTAAGATGGCCACAGAGATCCAACTCGGAAATACCTGTCCTATAGAAGACTTTTACTGCTATCGTATTTTAATGTTTCTTGTGACGATGTAAATAATGGGCTTATTTTTCTTAGCTAGTGCCAGAACCTGTCGCCTTCTACCCCTTGAATGCTAGCTATAAAGCAGCAGAAAAAGAGAACAGGCCGCCAAATGGAATCCTGGGAGATGTTGCGATTACAAGCGGACCCTACAACGAACCAGGCGGAGCGTACATGTTTTATGGAACTGTTAGCAGCTACATCGAGTTTCCGAATAAAGAACGCCTGGACACTCAGTTCTCAATCACACTGATGTGCTGGGTTGAACCCGGAGGCCAAGATGGACCACTATTCAGCTATGGAGATTCTAATTGGGGAGTACGTATGTGGATTAAGGAAGGCAAATTATTTATTCGAATCGTCGAGCGCAGCTCTTTTAATCAACTTACCGGAGTAAGAACTCCTGAAGTTCTTCCAGTAGGAAAGTGGGTTCATGTTGCAGCAAGTTACGATCACGGCAGCGGAAGTAACTCGCTGTATATCAACGGACATTTAAGAGCCTCGCATAACATTGGCAGAGGTTATCAGATTGCAACCAATGCCCCGAAAGTTCGAATGGGGAGTGCCAGTTGCAGAGATGAGAATTTCAAAGGGAAAATCGCGGAAATGAAGGTTTACGACGTCGCACTGAACGAAGGCCAGATACAAACATCGATAGGACAAGGTAGTTGCAATTTTCCCGTAATTGTTGTCTCTTTACCCTCTCCGATGATTCCCTTAATTATTGAAACTCCCGTTGTTGAAAAGCCTCGCAAGAGGTAGCAGACATCCGTCTCAGGATCCCGTTTTAAAAAATAACGACGTAATCTATGAATCTATTACAGCAAGAATGTGATTTTTTTAAACTTTATGTAAGCAGGTATGGATCAGTCAATTAACATTAAGGGTAAAATATATTTATTTCTAACCGATTAGTTGCACCTACGGTAACATTCCCAGCTGCTCTGTTAGCAATACCAGGAGGCATGTTGTCGTGTTCAGCCAGAGGAACTCCTCCCATATACACGGCACTGATACGAACCACTAAAGTACTGGTGAATACAACAAACACTACAACCATCCGTTTGTACAAGGATGGAAACTACACCTGCCAGGCCATCAACCAGTATGGAACTGACATAAAAGAACTCCAAGTCAATTTCAAAAGTAAGAGGTTTTCTTCTGGCCTAATCTCTATTTTCTTGTCAAATATAGTACAACGCTTGAGAGTCAGACCCACGTAAAATTCGAGGAAACGCCCTGTAATGGCCCTGTGGGTTCAAAAGTGCTACACCCCTGTACTGCCTAGATCGACGGGTTGGAAACTATAACTTAAAGTGAAGCTCCATACTGTCCATATTGTGTATCAAAGATTTGTTTCTGACTATTTGTTGGCTATAGCATCTCTTGATTTAACTGACATCTCATGTAGTGATCCCACTTAAGGACATATCTTGAATGCAATCAATACTGGCCAAAACGTTTGAGACACTGTTACTTTTCCATAAAAATCGGAATCCAATTTACTCTCCTCTCCCTCTGGACAATGCTGGGTGTCAGGAGTCCATGAATTGTAGAAATGGCCAATTAATTACTGCGAGGTGATTTCATAAAATAACAGAGATAGTACGCGCGCTCTCATTGATTGGTCGATAAGTGTGTTTAGATGAGCGTATGTAAACGCAGTTGTGGCGCTTTAGATCTGACGTATCTTTGACAAATAATTAACAAAAGCAGGTAAAAGCAAAAGAGCACTTTTTCCCTGTTTGCGCAGCTTCATCTAAACACTTGGTGAGTTGGGGGAATTCTAGAGAGCTTTGCAAACCCTCGACATGATTGTCGGGTTTTAATAACTATCTCGAATTCTCCCAACCCTCACGTGCTTAGATGAGGCTACGTAATCATGGAATATACTCTATTTCTAAATCTGAAGCTCAATGAAGTTTTAGCCATTCTGTACTCCAATGACGTTTTAATACTCCAATGAAGTTTTAACTTATTCTATACTCCATTTCATTCAACTTTATTATATAACAGCGCAAGAAATAAAACATGAATTTTCGTCTTTCAAGTCTTGTCAAGTTGGGTTTAAGTTGGGAAAGATTTTATCTAGGCCTTTGTTACTGGATCTCCATTCCGCTAAAATGTTGGTTAAAATATGCCGCTTGTAACGTAGACAAAATATATGAAAAAAAACTACTTTGGTATCAACAGAATTTGACCCAGAGATCGGCTTTCTTGTCAGTGAAGGATATCCTTACCGTTACCCAAGGAATACGTACCGTATATCTACCTATCCTATTCCAGAAGGCTGGTCGATGAATATTTACTTAAAGGACCTCGATGTGGAAAAAAGTCCAGATTGCGTGTAAGTTATATAGCTGTGAGAAGCTACATTTATTTCATAGCACAGCTTCTTGTTATAGTGTTAGGCTTGTGGTGAAATTATACGTATTCTGGATTTATGCATTTGCAATAGATCGATTTGGAACCCGCTGTCCAATGCGAACATAGTACAGCATATTATCAGCTTTCTGGAGGTTTCTGTAATTAACATTCTCGTTTTAGTAAATCTAACCCCCTTCATGATATTATTTTAAATAATAAGATTTTAGACGTCTAGCTACGAATGGGGGACCGGAAAGGTGTGCAGTACCCCAGACAACCGGCGGACTTTTGCTCCCGGGGATATAATCACAGGTGGTCCAAACTCGCAAATGAGGGTCGCTGTACACAGTAGTACGCAGGTTAAGCAACCGTCCAAATTAAAGTTATATCTTATATTCTTAAGCCTAAAAAAATACGAAGCAGTATGAATAAAGATAACCCTTTCTTGCTTGAGGTGCGTGTCTCCTTGGTTGCCGTCAGGTTTTTGGGCCAATTTGTTGCAATTTAGTTGGTTGTTAACTTCATTGCTCTTTCCTCTATTTATCAGCGCCACCCACAGTTCCCCACAGATGGCCGCCTAATAGGAGTTCGACTGTATTTCCTTTAAGGCTTAGTCCTATAACGACTTCCCCG
>JAHPZR010018634.1:0-12575 GCA_019787425.1 Platygyra sinensis | reverse complement strand
CATTCTATCCGAATGGAACTGCATCACCTTGGGAAACATTTTCAGACCGCATTTTATCCCCGGAGTAACAGCGATACCTCGATCTTGCATCTTGGAAGCGACATCGGAAAACAACTTCCGAAGGTTAGAATTGAGTTGAGCAGAATCGCCACACTCTATGCCTACGCGGCGAATCTCTTTGCCCACTTCCAGAGCAAATCTTCTGTCTAATTCTGCAATATCTCCCACATGAGAAGACAATATAAGATTCAAATAATCCCTCCAAAGACCACAAATATGCAACAACTCGTTCAGAGCACGTTTACTCAGAATCTTGGCATCCATTATGACTTTTTTTTACAAGAATGATAGGAGAAAAATAATATGTGATACATCATCTAAAAATACATCGTGATGTTATGCTATTAATATCCATACGGATAAGTCTTAAGATTAGGATCGTCCCAATCTACAACGCGCTTGTCGTTCACTATTCCCTAGACCTTCTTTTTTTCACTAGGTGACATGGTGAAGGGACTTTCCTTATCCCCCCTGACTATGGTAAAAGAAGACACTTTTTCAGGTAAAGGATCGACAAAAGACCTCTGTCTCTTCGAACGCACGAGCATGTCTCTCATGGCGTCCAAATTGACTTTCTTGTCGCTATCGACACTAGTGGTGAAACCGCGAACTTTGACTACCGTCTTCCCGTTTTCCTCTATGCGATACCCGTAATTTTTGGGACCCAGAGCAAAAAAACGATCGCAACACCCCGAAAATTCTTCGCTCATACCGCCCAAAAATCGCTAAGGGGTATCCTACTCTCTTGCCGACGGAGCAAAACCTCGAGCAGTTCCAAAAAGAAGACGGAATCGGTGACGCAGTAGAAAGCGTCTTTACCGACCATTTCCAAATATTTCAACAACAAGAGACGCGAAAAAGCAGTGATGGCAATGGCGTGAATGATGTTACCCTTCGTGTCGGCCAAACGCGATTCGGGATCGACTTGAGCTCTCATCAACACCGTATCGGCATTGATGAATTTCAACGACTTGTTCTTCTTTGTGGGATCTGTCACAAAACGAATGACCTGAGAACCGGAATGAGTCAATTTCGAAGTCGAACGTTTAGGATTCTGCGCAAACTTACCCCAGCTACTATTGAGTAACAATTTCGCACAAGCTCTATTTCCAGCATTGTGGACCATCTTCGAAGGATCCAACCTGATACCCTCTTTTTCTTCGAAATCGCGGACGAATCGAGCCTTCTTCTCTTCCGTATCGCAACTCTTGGGATACCCACTCGACTGTACTTTGACGGCATAAAATTTCTTCACAAATTGGGAAAAGAGACCGTGACGATACATCTCGCCGTAATCCCACACGGCCGTCATCTTTACGATCTTGCAACCTCTTTTCTGGGCTGCATACAATTCCTCCGAAAACCACGTTTCACTTAGAGCTCTCTCTTCGTCTGTATGAGAACACCTCTCTTGCTGCCTGTGCTGTGCACAAGTTCTACACAAGGTGAACATAAGCTTGGTATTTCCGGAAGAAACGGGAACCCTAGAAGGTAGAACGGGGAAAAAAAGACCTCTAGGTGGATACACTTTTGCTTTCACTAGACCGAAATAAACATTGGGAGAAGTATCGAAACGACTAGGAGGACCTACCTTGACTGCGGGATGGTCTAAAGGCATCTTTCCACTGTTCATGATATGAGGATACATGGAATTGATATCAACCATCTTACCTTTCCTACCATCCACTTGCATGGAAGGGTCGAAAAACATAGAAAAAACTTCTGTCCTACCACCATAAAGAGCATCTCTGGGATTTATGGGCTCTCTCTTGTAAGTCTCATCGGCAATTTCTTCTAACTGAAGTCGAACACTTTCGTCTCTCTCTTTGAGATCCTTCCACTCGCACTCCCACATCACTTCCACTTTGTAACCACATTGCGCAAAACGGGCCAAACGATTATCGAATTGAGTCTTTCTGTCTCGATTCGTCTCGTTATCAAAGACGCTCCGCTTGTCGGGAAGAGTACACTTGTCGCAACCGTGGACTGCACAACCTGCAAATTCGAAAATGGTCTTGGTGGCTTCGTGATATCCATCCACTTTGTACTTTCTATTGATGAGAACTCTCTTTTCACCCTCCTCACACTTACCTGCAAACAGCAACTCGTAACCGTAATAAAAAGCATCAAGCCAACTCAACCATTCGTAAGCCACTTTCGACTGCCGATCTTGATAAAAATAATTATTACGAGGAACGATGCCTATTTCCCTATCGGACTCGATAGTGGTCTTCCAGACAAGATTGGTGAAACTGGCAGCCGACATGTTCAATATGCCGGAATACAAACCTGTTAGCTCGAACATGGACTTCTCGAAAGCCAACCAAGACCTTCGCAAAACATCGACATCCTGCATGCAATACTTGACTATCTCGGTCTTGAAATTCCAAAGTGGTTTCGTGCCAGACCTGATTGCCGAATCCTCTTCGCTCCACCACTTCATGAATTCTTCGTGCTTCTTCTTGTTCATAAAACGAACTCCGTAAAATTCAGGATTGGGTAATTGACCGACATAATTGTAATTACTTTTCAAATTGAACTCATGAGGAAAATCGCCCTTCTCTACTCCTTCTAAACCAAATTGCGAAGGGAGAGAAGAAAGAGGAGCCTTTATGAATAAACAAGAATCGATAAAATAGACCTTACCCATCTTGATCTGCATCGGCGACCTGTTATCGAAGATGATGTTGGGTTGAGAATTAGTCATCTTGACGCAGAGCCACTGCAAGACAAACATCATGTCGAAACGACTGCCATTGTGTGACACAAACGTGACACGATGATTAAGCGACAACAAAGAATCTTCGGCAAGAAAAATCCAAGTGCAAAAAGCATCCAACGCTTTCAAGCCCTTGGAAACGCCACTTCTTCTCCCCAGACTCGTCCATCACACACACCACATTGACTTCAAATACTTTGTCACCATCTTCTTTACGAACTATACAGGTCTCCATATCAAAAAAATAGAACTCGCCTCTACTGTCGACGTAACGTTCTTTCGTCTTCCCGTATTGAGGTCTGAGAGCGCGAATGTAACATCTGTGTTTACCACTCACCACTTCTCCGCAAGTGCGACACTTGTTGTGGAAACACTTGTGCACGGTCTTGGTATCGTACGCGTTTCTACCGGTAGGGACACCGTTCTTGGCTTGCAGATCTCGATGACATTTGATGCAAGCGACGAAAGAACTGCATACGGAACGAGTTAACTACCCTGCAAAAAGGATGATACCTACGATCTATCACGTGAATACATCTTCTATTCTTCAAAGTTTCTAAATTAAAATCACTAAAAGTCTTCAATGAAACGTGATGCTGATTTTCATATCCGGCTCCTCTAGGCAAGACAATATGTGTAATGTTCAAAGTAAGCGAACCATCATCCACACTCACATTATTATTGGACTGGATAACATTCTCGATTGATGTTAAAAAAGCTTCCTCGTCTATCTGTCCAACAGGAACTAGTGGATTTACAACACTGCCATTCGGAAGATTGTCGGAAACCAACTCCAGCTGCACGTGGTCATCCACAGGAAGATTCTCACGTAAATAGGTCACTACTCCCCACAAAAAAGTGTCGATATGGTGGATGGGAGGAACTTCACCGAGCGAAGAAGCCTCTCTTTCTAATTCACGTGCAGGATGAATGCGGAGTTCTACCACGTTGACACCGAAACGAGGAGACATTTCCGTCCAATGTCTTCGTAGATCGATGATCTGATCGAGATGAACATCGACAGGAGCAACTCTGTAAACACCTCCCACTTGATTATGACCTTCAAAACCGTCATAATGGTCTAATTCCATGTCGACTTCGTATTCATCTTCCACTCCCTCTCTCTCCATCTCGTCGACATCGTCCAATTCCTCGTCAGAATGATCTTCATCGTCTGAAGACAACAAGTCTCGTTACAAGCGATGTCCCAAGCATCGTCCGAATCATATCCTTGAAACAAAAGATCTTGCCACAGATCGTTTCTCCTTTCTAAAAGACGATCTTCTGCATCCATTGATAACAACTAATTTTTTAAACAAAACTATCTCTTTTTATTAACAAAATTCCCGCCTAAATAAATTACAAAAACTTAATGTCTAAATAAATTACAAACTTCGCAGGTAAAAAACCAACGACGCGTGAAAAAGAAATACAACACTCTATTCATAAAAGTCCTCCTGTCCAAAATCACTGTCAACACACAAGTCTAGAATTTGACCTGCATCGTCATCGGAAATGTTATTGAGAGCTTCCAACACGGAATCGACATCTGATACTTCACCGTCATCCGAAAGGTCATCGGAAGATTGGCTTTCCATTTCCACGACATCTTCTTCTTGAAATCTGTCTAACATTTGAAGCTTTCAAAGAGAAATACACCATAAAAGCCAATTTTCTTCAATACCACAGCGTTGTGACAGCAGCGTTGAACGCGAAAAAGAATTTTGTCTTCAACCAAACGACCAACACTGAACAACTAGTGGGGTCAAAGAACTTCTGCAAATTAGCCTACAACATACTTATCGAGCGACAGGCATCCCTGCCGCAAAGAAATCAAGATAAATGGATTTCCGATTTTCAGGCATACGCGGCCGAAGAGATTGATTGGAGTAAAACGTACTGTTTGCCTTTTCTATGTACTCGTGAATCCAAATTAAGAGTTTTCCAGTTTAAATTAGTTCATCGACGAATCGCCACAAACAGATACCTCTTTAAAGTTGGACTTTCATCAGGAGAGCAGTGCACCTTTTGTGAAAACACATCGGAATCCCTTTTACATCTCTTTTGGGAATGTCCAAAAACCAAAGTATTTTGGAACGAAGTTATAAAATGGTTAGGTAATTTTTCCTGTCTCTCGACAAAAAGTTTCTCCCCTCAGTTATGTTTGGGTTTTGTGGATGACACTACGGTCCTCCTCCTTCACCATGCCCTCCTAATTGCCAGATATCACATTTTTTGGGCTAAATCAATGCACAACCTCCCCTCGCTAAAACTTTTCATTCGGAATTTTCTGACCTGCTTGGAAGTAGAAAGACGCTTTTCTCTCAAAAACGGGTTCTTAGCAAAATTCAATAAAAAATGGGGAACTTTCCTCGCTGAACAAGAAAACTAGTTTTCGTTTTGTTTCGAACATATTTTTGTTTAGCTTATTTGTGTCTCCTTGCGCACGCTGATGTGAAGAGAACTGCAAACGTTGAACCCTACTTTATAATTACTGAGACTAAATGTCTTACTGTCTTCAAACAAAAATGAAACCAAAAAAATCACAAATAAATACATCCTAAAGTTGAAATTTGTCACTCCAAATTGTTTAGAAAAAAAGTAGATAAATAATAAAATCAAAATAGTATAGATCAATAGGTAAGAACAAGTTTATTTTAACCATTCAAAAGTAAGGTCAACAAGTACGAGTATTTTTGTAATCTTTATTTTATTTTTACATGTAACCTAAGTACAAATGTAGTAAGTGGTAAGTAGTTTTCTTTTTTTTTTTCCTCGTTCTGTGTGTGCAAAAGTAAAAGAAAACGTAATATAATACAGTACTGTGTTGTAAGTAGTGCGAATGTAGTGTAAGGTATGTAGTGTATTTGTACTATCTTTGTAAGTAAGTTTTTGCAAATAGTTGCCGCCCAAAAAAAATTATAACAAAATTCTCGATCGGGAAAAAAAAAAAAAAAAAAAAAAGTTTTATGCTTTAGACAGATTTCAAGAAGAAGATGTCGTGGAAATGGAAAGCCAATCTTCCGATGACCTTTCGGATGACGGTGAAGTATCAGATGTCGATTCCGTGTTGGAAGCTCTCAATAACATTTCCGATGACGATGCAGGTCAAATTCTAGACTTGTGTGTTGACAGTGATTTTGGACAGGAGGACTTTTATGAATAGAGTGTTGTATTTCTTTTTCACGCGTCGTTGGTTTTTTACCTGCGAAGTTTGTAATTTATTTAGACATTAAGTTTTTTGTAATTTATTTAGGCGGGAATTTTGTTAATAAAAAGAGATAGTTTTGTTTAAAAAATTAGTTGTTATCAATGGATGCAGAAGATCGTCTTTTAGAAAGGAGAAACGATCTGTGGCAAGATCTTTTGTTTCAAGGATATGATTCGGACGATGCTTGGGACATCGCTTGTAACGAGACTTGTTGTCTTCAGACGATGAAGATCATTCTGACGAGGAATTGGACGATGTCGACGAGATGGAGAGAGAGGGAGTGGAAGATGAATACGAAGTCGACATGGAATTAGACCATTATGACGGTTTTGAAGGTCATAATCAAGTGGGAGGTGTTTACAGAGTTGCTCCTGTCGATGTTCATCTCGATCAGATCATCGATCTACGAAGACATTGGACGGAAATGTCTCCTCGTTTCGGTGTCAACGTGGTAGAACTCCGCATTCATCCTGCACGTGAATTAGAAAGAGAGGCTTCTTCGCTCGGTGAAGTTCCTCCCATCCACCATATCGACACTTTTTTGTGGGGAGTAGTGACCTATTTACGTGAGAATCTTCCTGTGGATGACCACGTGCAGCTGGAGTTGGTTTCCGACAATCTTCCGAATGGCAGTGTTGTAAATCCACTAGTTCCTGTTGGACAGATAGACGAGGAAGCTTTTTTAACATCAATCGAGAATGTTATCCAGTCCAATAATAATGTGAGTGTGGATGATGGTTCGCTTACTTTGAACATTACACATATTGTCTTGCCTAGAGGAGCCGGATATGAAAATCAGCATCACGTTTCATTGAAGACTTTTAGTGATTTTAATTAGAAACTTTGAAGAATAGAAGATGTATTCACGTGATAGATCGTAGGTATCATCCTTTTTGCGGGGTAGTTAGTTTGATGTTTGGCCCCGCAGAGTTAGCCGGTATAGAGCCCCCATCTCTTGCGAGGGGGTTCTCCTCTCTTGCCAGGTACTCGTTCCGTATGCAGTTCTTTCGTCGCTTGCATCAAATGTCATCGAGATCTGCAAGCCAAGAACGGTGTCCCTACCGGTAGAAACGCGTACGATACCAAGACCGTGCACAAGTGTTTCCACAACAAGTGTCGCACTTGCGGAGAAGTGGTGAGTGGTAAACACAGATGTTACATTCGCGCTCTCAGACCTCAATACGGGAAGACGAAAGAACGTTACGTCGACAGTAGAGGCGAGTTCTATTTTTTTGATATGGAGACCTGTATAGTTCGTAAAGAAGATGGTGACAAAGTATTTGAAGTCAATGTGGTGTGTGTGATGGACGAGTCTGGGGAGAAGAAGTGGCGTTTCAAGGGCTTGAAAGCGTTGGATGCTTTTTGCACTTGGATTTTTCTTGCCGAAGATTCTTTGTTGTCGCTTAATCATCGTGTCACGTTTGTGTCACACAATGGCAGTCGTTTCGACATGATGTTTGTCTTGCAGTGGCTCTGCGTCAAGATGACTAATTCTCAACCCAACATCATCTTCGATAACAGGTCGCCGATGCAGATCAAGATGGGTAAGGTCTATTTTATCGATTCTTGTTTATTCATAAAGGCTCCTCTTTCTTCTCTCCCTTCGCAATTTGGTTTAGAAGGAGTAGAGAAGGGGCGATTTTCCTCACGAGTTCAATTTGAAAAGTAATTACAATTATGTCGGTCAATTACCCAGTCCTGAATTTTACGGAGTTCGTTTTATGAACAAGAAGAAGCACGAAGAATTCATGAAGTGGTGCAGCGAAGAGGATTCGGCAATCAGGTCTGGCACGAAACCACTTTGGAATTTCAAGACCGAGATAGTCAAGTATTGCATGCAGGATGTCGATGTTTTGCGAAGGTCTTGGTTGCTTTCGAGAAGTCCATGTTCGAGCTAACAGGTTTGTATCCCGGCATATTGAACATGTCGGCTGCCAGTTTCACCAATCTTGTCTGGAAGACCACTATCGAGTCCGATAGGGAAATAGGCATCGTTCCTCGTAATAATTATTTTTATCAAGATCGGCAGTCGAAAGTGGCTTACGAATGGTTGAGTTGGCTTGATGCTTTTTATTACGGTTACGAGTTGCTGTTTGCAGGTAAGTGTGAGGAGGGTGAAAAGAGAGTTCTCATCAATAGAAAGTACAAAGTGGACGGATATCACGAAGCCACCAAGACCATTTTCGAATTTGCAGGTTGTGCAGTCCACGGTTGCGACAAGTGTACTCTTCCCGACAAGCGGAGCGTCTTTGATAACGAGACGAATCGAGACAGAAAGACTCAATTCGATAATCGTTTGGCCCGTTTTGCGCAATGTGGTTACAAAGTGGAAGTGATGTGGGAGTGCGAGTGGAAGGATCTCAAAGAGAGAGACGAAAGTGTTCGACTTCAGTTAGAAGAAATTGCCGATGAGACTTAAAGAGAGAGCCCATAAATCCCAGAGATGCTCTTTATGGTGGTAGGACAGAAGTTTTTTCTATGTTTTTCGACGCTTCCATGCAAGTGGATGGTAGGAAAGGTAAGATGGTTGATATCAATTCCATGTATCCTCATATCATGAACAGTGGAAAGATGCCTTTAGACCATCCAGCAGTCAAGGTAGGTCCTCCTAGTCGTTTCGATACTTCTCCCGATGTTTATTTCGGTCTAGTGAAAGCAAAAGTGTATCCACCTAGAGGTCTTTTTTTCCCCGTTCTACCTTCTAGGGTTCCCATTTCTTCCGGAAATACCAAGCTTATGTTCACCTTGTGTAGAACTTGTGCACAGCACAGGCAGCAAGAGAGGTGTTCTCACACAGACGAAGAGAGAGCTCTAAGTGAAACGTGGTTTTCGGAGGAATTGTATGCAGCCCAGAAAAGAGGTTACAAGATCGTAAATATGACGGCCGTGTGGGATTACGGCGAGATGTATCGTCACGGTCTCTTTTCCCAATTTGTGAAGAAATTTTATGCCGTCAAAGTACAGTCGAGTGGGTATCCCAAGAGTTGCGATACGGAAGAGAAGAAGGCTCGATTCGTCCGCGATTTCGAAGAAAAAGAGGGTATCAGGTTGGATCCTTCGAAGATGGTCCACAATGCTGGAAATAGAGCTTGTGCGAAATTGTTACTCAATAGTAGCTGGGGTAAGTTTGCGCAGAATCCTAAACGTTCGACTTCGAAATTGACTCATTCCGGTTCTCAGGTCATTCGTTTTGTGACAGATCCCACAAAGAAGAACAAGTCGTTGAAATTCATCAATGCCGATACGGTGTTGATGAGAGCTCAAGTCGATCCGGAATCGCGTTTGGCCGACACGAAGGGTAACATCATTCACGCCATTGCCATCACTGCTTTTTCGCGTCTCTTGTTGTTGAAATATTTGGAAATGGTCGGTAAAGACGCTTTCTATTGCGACACCGATTCCGTCTTCTTTTTGGAACTGCTCGAGGTTTTGCTCGGTCGGCAAGAGAGTAGGATACCCCTTAGCGATTTTTTGGGCGGTATGAGCGAAGAATTTTCGGGGTGTTGCGATCGTTTTTTTTGCTCTGGGTCCCAAAAATTACGGGTATCGCATAGAGGAAAACGGGAAGACGGTAGTCAAAGTTCGCGGTTTCACCAGTAGTGTCGATAGCGACAAGAAAGTCAATTTGGACGCCATGATAGACATGCTCGTGCGTTCGAAGAGACAGAGGTCTTTTGTCGATCCTTTGCCTGAAAAAGTGTCTTCTTTTACCATAGTCAGGGGGGATAAGGAAAGTCCCTTCACCATGTCACCTAGTGAAAAAAAGAAGGTCTGGGGAATAGTGAACGACAAGCGCGTTGTAGATTGGGACGATCCTAATCTTAAGACTTATCCGTATGGATATTAATAGCATAACATCATGATGTATTTTTAGATGATGTATCACATATTATTTTTCTCCTATCATTCTTGTAAAAAAAAGTCATAATGGATGCCAAGATTCTGAGTAAACGTGCTCTGAACGAGTTGTTGCATATTTGTGGTCTTTGGAGGGATTATTTGAATCTTATATCGTCTTCTCATGTGGGAGATATTGCAGAATTCGACAGAAGATTTGCTCTGGAAGTCGGCAAAGAGATTCGCCGCGTAGGCATAGAGTGTGGCGATTCCGCTCAACTCAATTCTAACCTTCGGAAGTTGTTTTCCGATGTCGCTTCCAAGATGCAAGATCGAGGTATCGCTGTTACTCCAGGGATAAAATGCAGTCTGAAAATGTTTCCCAAGGTGATGCAGTTCCATTCGGATAGAATGTTGATTTTAGTCAATTTCTCTTCTCGTTTGGATAAAGCCGGTTGGTGTGGGCTTTTGGACAAACATAAACATTATTTGAGAGGAAAAGTGTATTATTCCACCGAGTTACTTAGCGCCATATTATATTCCGCTCTATCGAAAATGACTACATCTAGGCATTTGGACATGGACAACGGCGAGATAGAGTTCACAAGTAATTACATAGTGAGACAGGAGATTCAAAATCTAGAAATTATTGCCTTGCGCCTTTTGTTTGATTTTTTGAAAAGAAATTTAGCAGCAGCTTTAACAAGACTGAGAGACTTTTTTCTAAGTCAGTCATGGAGGAAGTCGCCGCTGTGGCCGTAGTATCGGAAACTACGAAGTGTTGTCTTGCCGAATTGTGGAAGTGTTGTTTGGCAAAGTGCGTGCGAGGCGATTCCGACGAAGCCGATGCAGATTATCACGTGGAAGACAATTCGGTGCAATATAATCTCCATTGTTGTACCTTTGTTCGCACAGTCGACGGCACCGAATTCCATTACGTCCCTTCGTTGCGGAATAGTGAAAACAGAAACTCGCAGTACTCTTCAAAGACCGTGAAACAGGGTGTAGCTCTTGGTAAACTGGAAACATGTCTCTGAACAAGTTGAGAAAGCATCGGAACAAGATTTCTCATTTTTACGTTTTTTGGCTAGAACACACGGAGATTCTGAAGCAGCCGCAAAGGTCGTTGACGAGGTCGAGGAAATGAAGAAGACACTGTCTGCGGTATCCGGCAAAATGAACTATATTTTGACGTGTAGTAAAATGTGTAGATCATATAGGGATCGTTTATGTTTCTTAGATGATATGTCTCATTGTAAATTGTAATGGCGAAACAAGGTAACAGGATAGATAGTTTATTGTCCACTCTGTTTTTGGACATAGATAAGAGCCCAGTGGCTTTTAAGAGTGCTGCAGCCGTGCACGAATATTTACGGAAGGACTTAGGCATTCTTAATGTTCCTCTGTCTGTCGTTAGACGTTTCGAGGCCGAGAAAGTGAGACCAAATCAAGTCATTTGCGACGTGAGAAATGGTAGAAAAGAGACTCTGCCTTACGTCGCAAAGGGTTTGGATAGCCTGTGGCAAGTGGATCTCGTGGATCTACATAAAAAGAACAATAGCCCTAACGCTTATGCTTTCGCTCTGGTGAAGATAGATGTCTTTTCCAGAAAAGTCGATGCGGAGCTGGTGACAAACAAGTCGGCTATAAAAGTTACGCAAGCCTTCGACAAGATATGTCGACGAAATGGACGTTGGCCGGATACCTTGCAGACAGACGAAGGTAAAGAGTTTCTCAATTCTTCTTTTCAGAAGTATTGCAAGAGTAAGAAGATCAGACATTTCGTCGTGAATAGCGAAAAGAAGGCGGCTGTTGTAGAAAGATTTAATAGAGATTTTCAGAAACTGTTGTATCGTTTTAAGCAGGCCTATCCTAAGAGGACAATAAAGGAACTAATAGCGAAAGTAGTCGTTAATCACAATGATTCTCGCCATTCGCATCACGGTTTCAAGCCATCCGACATAGATGTCGCTTTGGCCGCCAAGATGGCTAAACTGCAACATCGCGACAGAATTAGGAGAGGTAGAATGAATAGAACCAAAGTAAGACCTTTTCGATTTAACGTAGGAGACACAGTGAGAACTGTGGCCACCAAGACGCCTTTCGACAAATCTTACAGAGGTACTTTTACCAAAGAAGTATTTCAGATCGAGAAAAGATTTCGCAAATTTCCCCATTATTACATCAATCTTTATCGTCTAAGAGACCTTTTGGGGGAAGAGATATTAGGTGTGTATTACGAGCACGAGTTACAAAAGGGTTATTTGCCACACGAGAGACGTAGAATCGTGGAGAAAATTTTAAAGAGAAACAAGAGGTTAGGAAAACTAGTCACTTTTCAAGATTATCCCTCTCGTTATACGGAATGGGTACAGTGAGTAATCTCAGTTTTCAACATGCTAATCCAGACGACGATCTCCTCGTCACTCTGTTTTCTAACGATGCCAATTCTAAGAGATTGGACGAAGACGAATCCGTCCGAGTCTTTTGGGAGACGAAACTACCATGCGTTTGGATTTTTCGGAAGAAGAATGGGAAGTGGCTTGCTTTGACAGAGTTTTCTTGTAGAAATAGAGAACGATTGGACGTGGAAGTCTTGGCTAAAAGATCGAATGACGACGATTATTTGGAAGTCTTTCCTCTTCCCACAGGCATCTACGATTCGAAATTGGAATTGGTGTCCGAAGCTTACGATATTTTGAGTACCAAGACTGTTGTCGCTGATAGACCCACCATCGATTTCATGTA
>JAHPZR010018631.1:5000-17500 GCA_019787425.1 Platygyra sinensis | reverse complement strand
GGCTGGAAACTGGCACAGTAGACCAAACGTACTAAACACAATCATATTTACCGAATGACGGAGGGGTACGTCCAGGATGACAGAGTTGACACAAATGTATGTACCGAATGACGGCCGGGAATTTTGACGAAATTAGATACCTTAAGATACCCCGGTTTCGGGTACGGGTCGGATTACCCGTACCTGTACTCGGCTTCACAGGGAAGCAGTCAAACTTAAGATACACCGGGTGACACCAGGTACGATCTGCGCAAAAATGCAAGGGCTATATCGTGTTTCGTATGCCATCTGAACATCGTCTGAAATTGGCAGAAAAGTATGTTTCTATCAGATTTAATTGCCTTTTCTTTTTCTTACGAAGTACTACAAATATATCTTCGCCTCAAAAATTGAAGAAGCCTCGTTCACTTCTATCAAAAAGTTTCAGTCAAGAAGTATCTTTTCAAGTCAACATTAAGTATTAAATTTGAATTTAGGTATTTTTTTATCGGAAACGTGAATTTAGCAAGCAATCATGACTATAATCATGGATTTATATGGAATAAACAAGGTGCTGCTGCTCATAAACAAACATGGGAACTCCTTTTTTATTTCAAAATTTAAGTTTCTATAATATGAACAATCAATTGAAAAAGTTTGACAAAAATCACAGCTCAACATCCTTTATTAGTATATACTAAAACGGTGGATAGTGTTAAAGGCGCGCGCTGATTGGCTCGTCAAACTCCGAATATTCTGTGCTATTTACCTCCGAGCAACTCAAGAGAATATGGCGTTCCGGTTTGCGGCCGTGACAAGTGAAGAAATCATCCAAATTAATTTTTTGTGGTGTATATTATCTCACAGATGACACCAAATATGCCACATTTGCGGGGTGTTTTAAAATAGATAGGTCCAGGCTGTAGTGGGTTGCTCGGGATGTGGACCTGTTGAGCATAATCGAACGAGTAATGCATTGTTCCCTGCATCGAACAAGCAGCATGCAGTTCGTTCAAAGCAATTTCTGTTTCCAAGGCTTTAAAAGTAGTTGCCGAGTCTGAACAAGCCCCACGGTAATGTTCTCTCTCTTCTTGTGCATGGTTCAAATGATCTTGTTGAGCATTGACGCAGTCTGACTTTTCTTGGTCGGAAAGGTTCGCTGCTCGTAAAAGTTTTGTAGTGTTTTCTTGGCACGTTAAGCAGAGATCTGTCATAGGTTTCGCCACGACAACATCAGGGTGAAACTTTTGCCACAATTCAGTGAATTTACTGTAACATACAGCTTGCTGTCCCGATGATTCGCACGTTGAACTGTAGGCCCTCCAGACACTCATTTTCGTTTCACTTGAAGAAAGCACTTTTACATCGTCGCGTTTGAAACCCGGTATTCTACCAGGTAGCACGATCGCATTTTTCTCGACGTAATTGGTAAGGAACGCATGAACATTTTCCGTTACTGCGAGGGGGTGTGTGTTGCTGGGAAGTTTCTTGCTGTTTCCATGAGTGCGCGGGAAGATACCATGTTGCTCGTAATGCTCCTTCAAACGACGGAATCGAGAATAACTCAGTCCATAAAGATGAAGAAACATCTCTTTGCAAATGCAGCTGGACTGGAACTGGAAATTACTCCTGGGACTTCTGTTCCTTTTAGTACCAATGGTCTTACTGCGCGTAAAAGCTTGGATGTTTGCCAAGACAACCAAATCGAGCTCTGCAGTTGTTAACTCGAGGCAGTTATTCAAATTAAACAACACTGTTTCTTCTTGTAATTCTTTGGAACAAGGGCCACCTTTAGCTCCGTGGGAACAGCCACAGCCATCACGTAGAAATTACTTGGTTTTCTCAACAAGATCATTTTGATCTTCTGCTCTTTCCGGATCGCGATCTGCCATTTTCGAAGTTTCTGTTTGAAATGCGTTTGAATTCGCGCTCCTTCAGCGTACCCCACGTGTGTGCATTTGTTGTTGCCATGGAGTTAATGCATTTCGCAAAACAACCGGAAACGGAAGTTCGCATTTTGATTAGCTATCTCGATCCCAGATCTCCTCATTTACATCCGGGCTTCGTGAAAGAAACGAAAATCCAAGCAGCGTGATAAACTTGTCTAAAACTAGACCTTCAAAAGAATTTCTCTGCTCGAAGGCACTGTCCGGAATATTTATGCCATCCTGTTCCATGATTCTTGGCCAATATTACAACGCTTTAAGTGACCTACGTAAGCATTGGATTTGCATTCGAGTGAGATTTCGCTGCACGGACTCTAGCTTGTCATGAAAAAAGGAAAAGAATTTTAAAATTGTGAGTTTGTCCTGTTCTTGACGTAACTGTTCTCAATTTTGTTCTCGCGTTGTTGCTGTCGCTCGAATGTTTGGCAGTTTGTTTAAAAATAATTTTGATTGCCTGCTCGTACGTTTGACAGTCCGTTAGAATTTCTGTTTACCCGCTAGAACGTTTGATAGCCGTTAGAAAAATTTAGTTGCCCGTTAAAACGTTTCGGCAATCCGTTAGACTTTTTTAGTTGCCCGTTAGAACGTTTTCGTAATCCGTTAGAAATGTTTGAGAGGCCGTTTGAAACGTTAGGCAAAGCGTTTGAACACTTTCAGATAGCGTTCGTTAACCGTCCGTTAGCCGTTAGTTTTTTCCCGTTTAACGGATAATCGTTAGTGTACGTTTTTGCGTGGAAGGTCACATATGCACTTACTACATGTGGCTGTATTTTGGTTTTGCACACATGCATGATTTTTGCATGATTCCAGACAACAAACAGCTGGCCTTTTTCTTGTCTCTGTCACTAAATTTATGTGTTTACAGTTCAAGAAAGAATCAGATGCACTCGCGCCATTGTTTGAGTCTTTTCTTGTTTGTTGTACAGTTTGGTTTGAAATACATTTCTTAGTTGACATGTAATGCACTTCACCAATATGTGACCTTTCACGCGAAAACATACACTAACGGTTTTCCGTTAAACGGCTGAGACGAACGGCTATCGAACGGTCTACGAAACGGTTAACTAAGCCGTTTGAAACGGTTTCATCGAACGGCTAAACGGTTTGTTAAGTATTCCGAACGGGCAACCTAACCGTTCGAACGGTTCATGAATTTTGTCGAACGGTTTGCCAAAACGTTCGAACGGTTCATGAAATTTCTCGAACGGTTTGCCAAAACGTTCGAACGGTTTATGAATCCACCGACCTGTTTGTCAAAACGTTCGAACGGTCGCAAGCGGTATTTGCGAAATCAATGGCAAAGTGAAGGGAATTAATGTCCACTGACAAACTGACAGGCCCGCATCCTGAAAGGATAGTACTTGTTGTGTATACCCATAGGTTCAAATAAGGAGAATAGGTGTAAGAAAATCGTTTTACTTTACTGTAACTAACCGTTCGAACGACTTTTTAATACTGTTTGTGACATTCTGAAAGCTCATCCACAGTCACGCTGTTACTCCACGCTGATTGGGTAATGTTAGAGAATGCATCCAATCAGCGTGGAGCAAACAGCGTGACTGTTGTTCTTTTGCTCACGAATTCCGGGCCGCGGAAGCTGGTCGCTTCAAAAGCTGCATTTCTCGAAATTATTTGGCGACTGGCACTTGGATTTTAAATGGATCTTCAATTGAATGCCACGAAAAGAAGCATCAACCTTTCAGTTTATCTTGTGTTCGATTTGGAAGCGGGGCGATTCAAGGAATTGCTTCAAATATTCTGAGAAACGAAGCGGCTTTAGTCATGGGAATTTCTACCCTTGCTTTCAAACTCTTCGTCCGCGAAAATGTGGCTCTCTACACGAAACAGGATTTTCTCTTCCACATCGATACCACTTTGAATGTCGAAGTTCTTCCGAACCTTACTAACTTAACCTTCGGATTAAAGCCCCAAGTCGTGGCATCAAAATTGTCACTGTTTAGAAACGATCCATTTTCCAAGTTGAGTGGCTCTTAGCCACTTTGATTCCTTCCTTTAACCGCGGCGAAAACAAGACAATCAGTGCACTTTCAGGTGAGTTTTGAATACAGATCGCGGATTTAAAGCAGTTGCCTGGACTTAAGAAAACAAAAATGATGATGTTAGGTAGGTGATTTTATTGAAAGACTGAATAAGCCAAAGGGTTGCTGACTTGTTTACGAACGGTTGACCAAGCCATTCTTACAGCAGTAGGTGTTTAATCGAACGGTTGACCAAAGCGTTCGAACGGATTGAGAAATTTAGCAAACGGTTGACAAAACCGTTCGAACGGACTGAGTAATTTAGCAAACAGTTGACCAAACCGTTCGAACAGATTGACGATTTTAGTGAACGGCTTACCAACTCGTTCGAACGGATGCAAATTTTTTAGAACGGTTAAGCCAAGCCGTTCGAACGGATGCAAATTTTTTTCGAACGGCTTACGAACGGTCTGGAAACGGAAAACCGTTAGTGTACGTTTTCGCGTGAAAGGTCACATATGTCCAATGTACACCACAACACACTCTTGCTGAGGATTTGTGGCTTCTATGGTGTTAACATCTGCAAATGTTGGGTCAGATTCTATAATGATAATTTTAAGGTTTAACGCATCTGCAACTGCTTGAATGATGAGATTATCGGCCCATGTTCCTTGCCTGGACATGTTTTCTAAGTATTCAAGCCAGGACTGGTCAAGATTACTTTCAATGAATCTTTCTGGGTTTTGTCTCAAATAATTTACTCCTGCTGCTCTTATGTAAAAATGATGTTTTGGATCATCGAATAGTTGATGAGAAATGACATGAAAGAAGCAATTTCCTTGACCGCCAACTTCAACTGGGACAAGGCCATAATCAAGCAACTTAGTTTCTAAAATCTGTAATGGTGAAAAACATGCACTTTTTTCATTGACATGGTTTAATAATGCTTGAAGTGGAGTAACCTCAGTGTTTTTGTTTTTCATAAAACTATTAACTGGACTCCTGTGATCCATTCTCTCGGTCACATTTAAAACAGTGTTTGAGTCTTCTCTTGCTTGCTGTACAGTTTGGTTTGAAATACATTTCTTAGTTGACATATAATGCACTTCACCAATATGCCCAACATACACTGTGACACACTCTTGCTGAGGATTTGTGGCTTCTATGATGTTAAAATCTGCAAAATTTGGGTCAGATTCTATAATGATAATTTTAAGGTTTAACGCATCAGCAACTGCTTGAATGATGAGATTATCGGCCCATGTTCCTTGCCTGGACATGTTTTCTAAGTATTCAAGCCAGGACTGTTCAAGATTACTTTCAATGAATCTTTCTGGGTTTTGTCTCAAATGATTAACTCCTGCAGCTCTTATGTAAAAATGATGTATTGGATCATTGAATAACTGGTGAGAAATGACATGAAAGAAGCAATTTCCCTCACCACCCACTTCAACTGGGATGAGACCATAATCAAGCAACTTAGTTTCTAACATCTGTAATGGTGAAAAACATGCACTTTCTTCATTGAGAAGATTTACTGGCATAGGACCTGGATTGAGCTCTATATCCCCTGAGAGCATAATCCTCTTCTTGGATTCATTATATCTTGTATTTTTGTTACAGTTAGGTGCTATTACAGGATTAGATTGCTGTCTGACTGTAGGATGACTAATGTTTGATATCTCGCACATTTTTTTAGAATCACTTCTATCATTACAATAATTATTATTCATTCTCTTTCTTCCTATAGCATGGCTACCGGTGACTTTTCTGTTTGAATGAGCCCAGCATTGTCTATTCATGTTAATAAAGTATGCAGTGAAAAAGCAATCACACCTACGCAGAAAATTGACACGAAAGTCTTTGTAGTTTTTACTTATGCTATGTATCTCAGAGGATTTAGGAAAACAATTTTTCATTATATTCTTTGAGTGCTCTCTTGACTTTCTCTTACTTAACAACCCAACCAATCTATGAACTCGCACTCTTGATGGCTCATGATCCCTGTGTTTTTGTCTAAACTGACTTTTCAAATGACTCCTAGCACTTGGTCTGTTTACTTCATGTATGGCAACTGAATCAGTCTTAGCTTCTTCATGGTAATTTGTGCAGACACGTTCTATTAATTTATTCATAACAGCTTTCACTGGTGTTTCCTCCGAGTTGATGATGCAATACTGGTTTGATGTGTCGAACCACCTACATGTACGATCAGTAGCATTTTGAAATTCGTGGTTGCTAAGTGGCTTCCGAGTAGCAATTTCATAAATTGCCCCCATATCAGGAAACGGGGCTCAACCGTGGGCTGATTCACGTCCAAAAGCCACACAACCCGTGGAAAGCGGGTTTCAATTCTCCTCTTACGAGGCTCAAATATCCTCTCACGAGGCTCAAATATCCTCTTACGAGGCTCAAATATCCTCTCACGAGGCTCACTTGTCATTAAATTAAGTTTTTTAAGCGTCGCTCTGTTGGTCCAAATTCGAGAAACAACAATGATGAAATTGGGAGGATCGAGCGAAGTGAGCCTCGTGAGAGGATATTTGAGCCTCGTGAGAGGATATTTGAGCCTCGTGAGAGGATATTTGAGCCTCGTAAGAGGAGAATTGAAACCCACTTTCCACGGGTTGTGTGGCTTTTGGACATGAATCAGCCCACGGTTGAGCCCCGTTTCCTGATATGGGGAGCAATTTATGAAATTGCTACTCGGAAGCCACTTAGCAACCACGAATTTCAAAATGCTACTGATCGTACATGTAGGTGGTTCGACACATCAAACCAGTATTGCATCATCAACTCGGAGGAAACACCAGTGAAAGCTGTTATGAATAAATTAATAGAACGTGTCTGCACAAATTACCATGAAGAAGCTAAGACTGATTCAGTTGCCATACATGAAGTAAACAGACCAAGTGCTAGGAGTCATTTGAAAAGTCAGTTTAGACAAAAACACAGGGATCATGAGCCATCAAGAGTGCGAGTTCATAGATTGGTTGGGTTGTTAAGTAAGAGAAAGTCAAGAGAGCACTCAAAGAATATAATGAAAAATTGTTTTCCTAAATCCTCTAAGATACATAGCATAAGTAAAAACTACAAAGACTTTCGTGTCAATTTTCTGCGTAGGTGTGATTGCTTTTTCACTGCATACTTTATTCACATGACTAGACAATGCTGTGCTCATTCAAACAGAAAAGTCACCGGTAGCCATGCTATAGGAAGAAAGAGAATGAATAATAATTATTGTAATGATAGAAGTGATTCTAAAAAAATGTGCAAGATATCAAACATTAGTCATCCTACAGTCAGACAGCAATCTAATCCTGTAATAGCACCTAACTGTAACAAAAATACAAGATATAATGAATCCAAGAAGAGGATTATGCTCTCAGGGGATATAGAGCTCAATCCAGGTCCTATGCCAGTAAATCTTCTCAATGAAGAAAGTGCATGTTTTTCACCATTACAGATGTTAGAAACTAAGTTGCTTGATTATGGTCTCATCCCAGTTGAAGTGGGTGGTGAGGGAAATTGCTTCTTTCATGTCATTTCTCACCAGTTATTCAATGATCCAATACATCATTTTTACATAAGAGCTGCAGGAGTTAATCATTTGAGACAAAACCCAGAAAGATTCATTGAAAGTAATCTTGAACAGTCCTGGCTTGAATACTTAGAAAACATGTCCAGGCAAGGAACATGGGCCGATAATCTCATCATTCAAGCAGTTGCTGATGCGTTAAACCTTAAAATTATCATTATAGAATCTGACCCAAATTTTGCAGATTTTAACATCATAGAAGCCACAAATCCTCAGCAAGAGTGTGTCACAGTGTATGTTGGGCATATTGGTGAAGTGCATTATATGTCAACTAAGAAATGTATTTCAAACCAAACTGTACAGCAAGCAAGAGAAGACTCAAACACTGTTTTAAATGTGACTGAGAGAATGGATCACAGGAGTCCAGTTAATAGTTTTATGAACAACAAAAACACTGAGGTTACTCCAGTTCAAGCATTATTAAACCATGTCAATGAAAAAAGTGCATGTTTTTCACCATTACAGATTTTAGAAACTAAGTTGCTTGATTATGGCCTCGTCCCAGTTGAAGTTGGCGGTCAAGGAAATTGCTTCTTTCATGTCATTTCTCATCAACTATTCGATGATCCAAAACATCATTTTTACATAAGAGCTGCAGGAGTAAATTATTTGAGACAAAACCCAGAAAGATTCATTGAAAGTAATCTTGACCAGTCCTGGCTTGAATACTTAGAAAACATGTCCAGGCAAGGAACATGGGCCGATAATCTCATCATTCAAGCAGTTGCAGATGCGTTAAACCTTAAAATTATCATTATAGAATCTGACCCAACATTTGCAGATGTTAACACCATAGAAGCCACAAATCCTCAGCAAGAGTGTGTTGTGGTGTACATTGGACATATGTGACCTTTCACGCGAAAACGTACACTAACGGTTTTCCGTTTCCAGACCGTTCGTAAGCCGTTCGAAAAAAATTTGCATCCGTTCGAACGGCTTGGCTTAACCGTTCTAAAAAATTTGCATCCGTTCGAACGAGTTGGTAAGCCGTTCACTAAAATCGTCAATCTGTTCGAACGGTTTGGTCAACTGTTTGCTAAATTACTCAGTCCGTTCGAACGGTTTTGTCAACCGTTTGCTAAATTTCTCAATCCGTTCGAACGCTTTGGTCAACCGTTCGATTAAACACCTACTGCTGTAAGAATGGCTTGGTCAACCGTTCGTAAAACAAGTCAGCAACCCTTTGGCTTATTCAGTCTTTCAATAAAATCACCTACCTAACATCATCATTTTTGTTTTCTTAAGTCCAGGCAACTGCTTTAAATCCGCGATCTGTATTCAAAACTCACCTGAAAGTGCACTGATTGTCTTGTTTTCGCCGCGGTTAAAGGAAGGAATCAAAGTGGCTAAGAGCCACTCAACTTGGAAAATGGATCGTTTCTAAACAGTGACAATTTTGATGCCACGACTTGGGGCTTTAATCCGAAGGTTAAGTTAGTAAGGTTCGGAAGAACTTCGACATTCAAAGTGGTATCGATGTGGAAGAGAAAATCCTGTTTCGTGTAGAGAGCCACATTTTCGCGGACGAAGAGTTTGAAAGCAAGGGTAGAAATTCCCATGACTAAAGCCGCTTCGTTTCTCAGAATATTTGAAGCAATTCCTTGAATCGCCCCGCTTCCAAATCGAACACAAGATAAACTGAAAGGTTGATGCTTCTTTTCGTGGCATTCAATTGAAGATCCATTTAAAATCCAAGTGCCAGTCGCCAAATAATTTCGAGAAATGCAGCTTTTGAAGCGACCAGCTTCCGCGGCCCGGAATTCGTGAGCAAAAGAACAACAGTCACGCTGTTTGCTCCACGCTGATTGGATGCATTCTCTAACATTACCCAATCAGCGTGGAGTAACAGCGTGACTGTGGATGAGCTTTCAGAATGTCACAAACAGTATTAAAAAGTCGTTCGAACGGTTAGTTACAGTAAAGTAAAACGATTTTCTTACACCTATTCTCCTTATTTGAACCTATGGGTATACACAACAAGTACTATCCTTTCAGGATGCGGGCCTGTCAGTTTGTCAGTGGACATTAATTCCCTTCACTTTGCCATTGATTTCGCAAATACCGCTTGCGACCGTTCGAACGTTTTGACAAACAGGTCGGTGGATTCATAAACCGTTCGAACGTTTTGGCAAACCGTTCGAGAAATTTCATGAACCGTTCGAACGTTTTGGCAAACCGTTCGACAAAATTCATGAACCGTTCGAACGGTTAGGTTGCCCGTTCGGAATACTTAACAAACCGTTTAGCCGTTCGATGAAACCGTTTCAAACGGCTTAGTTAACCGTTTCGTAGACCGTTCGATAGCCGTTCGTCTCAGCCGTTTAACGGAAAACCGTTAGTGTATGTTTTCGCGTGAAAGGTCACATATTGGTGAAGTGCATTACATGTCAACTAAGAAATGTATTTCAAACCAAACTGTACAACAAACAAGAAAAGACTCAAACAATGGCGCGAGTGCATCTGATTCTTTCTTGAACTGTAAACACATAAATTTAGTGACAGAGACAAGAAAAAGGCCAGCTGTTTGTTGTCTGGAATCATGCAAAAATCATGCATGTGTGCAAAACCAAAATACAGCCACATGTAGTAAGTGCATATGTGACCTTCCACGCAAAAACGTACACTAACGATTATCCGTTAAACGGGAAAAAACTAACGGCTAACGGACGGTTAACGAACGCTATCTGAAAGTGTTCAAACGCTTTGCCTAACGTTTCAAACGGCCTCTCAAACATTTCTAACGGATTACGAAAACGTTCTAACGGGCAACTAAAAAAGTCTAACGGATTGCCGAAACGTTTTAACGGGCAACTAAATTTTTCTAACGGCTATCAAACGTTCTAGCGGGTAAACAGAAATTCTAACGGACTGTCAAACGTACGAGCAGGCAATCAAAATTATTTTTAAACAAACTGCCAAACATTCGAGCGACAGCAACAACGCGAGAACAAAATTGAGAACAGTTACGTCAAGAACAGGACAAACTCACAATTTTAAAATTCTTTTCCTTTTTTCATGACAAGCTAGAGTCCGTGCAGCGAAATCTCACTCGAATGCAAATCCAATGCTTACGTAGGTCACTTAAAGCGTTGTAATATTGGCCAAGAATCATGGAACAGGATGGCATAAATATTCCGGACAGTGCCTTCGAGCAGAGAAATTCTTTTGAAGGTCTAGTTTTAGACAAGTTTATCACGCTGCTTGGATTTTCGTTTCTTTCACGAAGCCCGGATGTAAATGAGGAGATCTGGGATCGAGATAGCTAATCAAAATGCGAACTTCCGTTTCCGGTTGTTTTGCGAAATGCATTAACTCCATGGCAACAACAAATGCACACACGTGGGGTACGCTGAAGGAGCGCGAATTCAAACGCATTTCAAACAGAAACTTCGAAAATGGCAGATCGCGATCCGGAAAGAGCAGAAGATCAAAATGATCTTGTTGAGAAAACCAAGTAATTTCTACGTGATGGCTGTGGCTGTTCCCACGGAGCTAAAGGTGGCCCTTGTTCCAAAGAATTACAAGAAGAAACAGTGTTGTTTAATTTGAATAACTGCCTCGAGTTAACAACTGCAGAGCTCGATTTGGTTGTCTTGGCAAACATCCAAGCTTTTACGCGCAGTAAGACCATTGGTACTAAAAGGAACAGAAGTCCCAGGAGTAATTTCCAGTTCCAGTCCAGCTGCATTTGCAAAGAGATGTTTCTTCATCTTTATGGACTGAGTTATTCTCGATTCCGTCGTTTGAAGGAGCATTACGAGCAACATGGTATCTTCCCGCGCACTCATGGAAACAGCAAGAAACTTCCCAGCAACACACACCCCCTCGCAGTAACGGAAAATGTTCATGCGTTCCTTACCAATTACGTCGAGAAAAATGCGATCGTGCTACCTGGTAGAATACCGGGTTTCAAACGCGACGATGTAAAAGTGCTTTCTTCAAGTGAAACGAAAATGAGTGTCTGGAGGGCCTACAGTTCAACGTGCGAATCATCGGGACAGCAAGCTGTATGTTACAGTAAATTCACTGAATTGTGGCAAAAGTTTCACCCTGATGTTGTCGTGGCGAAACCTATGACAGATCTCTGCTTAACGTGCCAAGAAAACACTACAAAACTTTTACGAGCAGCGAACCTTTCCGACCAAGAAAAGTCAGACTGCGTCAATGCTCAACAAGATCATTTGAACCATGCACAAGAAGAGAGAGAACATTACCGTGGGGCTTGTTCAGACTCGGCAACTACTTTTAAAGCCTTGGAAACAGAAATTGCTTTGAACGAACTGCATGCTGCTTGTTCGATGCAGGGAACAATGCATTACTCGTTCGATTATGCTCAACAGGTCCACATCCCGAGCAACCCACTACAGCCTGGACCTATCTATTTTAAAACACCCCGCAAATGTGGCATATTTGGTGTCATCTGTGAGATAATATACACCACAAAAAATTAATTTGGATGATTTCTTCACTTGTCACGGCCGCAAACCGGAACGCCATATTCTCTTGAGTTGCTCGGAGGTAAATAGCACAGAATATTCGGAGTTTGACGAGCCAATCAGCGCGCGCCTTTAACACTATCCACCGTTTTAGTATATACTAATAAAGGATGTTGAGCTGTGATTTTTGTCAAACTTTTTCAATTGATTGTTCATATTATAGAAACTTAAATTTTGAAATAAAAAAGGAGTTCCCATGTTTGTTTATGAGCAGCAGCACCTTGTTTATTCCATATAAATCCATGATTATAGTCATGATTGCTTGCTAAATTCACGTTTCCGATAAAAAAATACCTAAATTCAAATTTAATACTTAATGTTGACTTGAAAAGATACTTCTTGACTGAAACTTTTTGATAGAAGTGAACGAGGCTTCTTCAATTTTTGAGGCGAAGATATATTTGTAGTACTTCGTAAGAAAAAGAAAAGGCAATTAAATCTGATAGAAACATACTTTTCTGCCAATTTCAGACGATGTTCAGATGGCATACGAAACACGATA
>JAHPZR010018627.1:15000-18389 GCA_019787425.1 Platygyra sinensis | reverse complement strand
TTTAGGCTGAACATTTCAAGATGGCAAACCGTGAAGTCATTCCTCGAATAGATGTTATGCTTTGAGCACAAAGGGATGCTGTCAACAGGTGCACATGCGCACTAAATACCATTTCTTGGCTAATTTGCATATCACAGAGTCACGATCCATACTGTTTTTAACCAAATATAATAAGAACAACATTATAGGATGAGCAAAAACTCAGTCAAAAACAGGTTTTTCAGTAAATGATTGAAAATCAAGCAAAACATTTCAGGTTGGGGTGAACTCTTTTCAAAGTGAGAAAAACTAGTGTCCAGGTCAACGCGGTCCCAAAGCTGACTGTGTCCCTTCAAGACAATATCAATTTACTTTCGAAATTTAACTTGACTTTTTAAAAAGCGGCTTGTAACCATTCTGAAAATCATGCAAAGGCAAGAATCATGCAGAATTACGTGTTTGTTTTATCCATCGTTCTTAATAATTTACCACGAGTTGCCTGATATCAACACAATTGTATTCTACGAAAATATTTCTTTCAAGTTAATTTCGGGTTTCACCTGCGTTTCCCAGCTAGCTACCATGGTTTCAGCTGTCAAAAACTTGTTTTAATTTCAGTTCTTATTTTGTTTGATGTAAACTTCTTCAAGAAGCACGAGTTAAAAATTAAGTGACAACTAATAATCTGAAAATGTTACTTAGTTGATTCACAAAAGAGCGAAACGGAGCCGATTAAAACGCGCAGGATAAATTTCGCCTCCAAGGTTTGTTTCGATAACAAATGAACTTTCGAAATTTCCGGTAACAGTAAACTTAGAAGGAGGCCAGAGCTCAATGCAGTTTGGAACATTGAGGGAATTTAGTCTTATGATCTACAATCAGTTTACATGCACGACTGACAACCAGCCAAATTGAGCTGAGAAATTTCTGAAGGATATGGCAGCTTTAGTGAAAGCTATTGAACAAAAGCGGTTTAAACAAGCGGAATTACTCTTACAGCTTGGTGATAATGTGAACCAACAGGAGAAACTCTCTGGAAAAACTCCTCTTTTGGCGGTCTGTTCCTTGGAAGACGAAATCGTGGCTTGCCGTATTACGAAAAAGCTCCTACATCGCGGAGCGGACGTTTGTTTGAAAGATGTCCAAGGAACGAGTCCTTTAATGCAAGCCTGCAAACTGGGAAAGGAGAAACTCGCTCAGGTGCTGATTGATAGCGAAGAATGTGATTTCGGTGCCTCGGATAATAAGGGAAATACGGCTCTCATTTACTCAGTTGAGGCTGGGAATTCTCGTATTACGAAAGCTCTGACTGAAGCAATGAATATCTATGATGTCCGTGTAGCTGATAAAGCAAATAATAAAGGAGAAACTCCTTTGATTAAAGCCACGAAACTCAAGCACAATGCCTGTAGGGAAGTGTTGTTAAACGACGGCAAGGCATCACCGCAAGCGCGAGATTTTGATTTAAAACTCAATGCTAGAGAATGGGAATTGTACTTGAAAGAGAAAGAGGAGAAAGAAAATGAAGATAAAGCAAAGATTGAAGATATGAAGGAGAGAATTCAAAACGACAATTTGAGGGAAGGCTTAAGTCAACAGCAAATTAAAGATCATTATGGAAGGTCAAGAACTTTATCAATAATTAATCGTAGACAGGGTTACACAAACCGAGAAAGAACCTTCACGCGTTTTACTCCTGATTTCGAGAAAATTACGCCTCATGAGAAGTTTCTTTTGACAAGGACAAAATCCGCCCCATTGTTAAAATGCAAAAACACAAAACAACTGTTCAGCCAGTCTGAATCGTTCAATTTTGAGCGAAACAACGTAGAAAAAGGCTTTTCTGAAAAGAAAACTGGTTGTTCAGTAAACAAGGCAGAAAATGCCGATAAGGGTTCTAAACAGAATAGCAGCACCATAGCAACGACAGTAGGGTGTCATGATAAACAAGAAACGCCAGTCAAATTGGAGAGAGTTGGTTGGCAAGGTGCAAAAAGTACATTTCATACAACAGATACCCAGCAAAAGATGATTCCTCAAAGCTTCTATGACCGCAACGGCAAGAGAGCTTCCTGTAGTCAAAGCCAGTTACCTAAGCTTTTCACTTTGATGACTCAAGAGTCAACCCATTCTTTTCGCTCGTCAGCAAAGAAGAGAACCCCATGGGAGCCATGTGACAAAGGTAGGTCACGTGGGGCAAAGGAATCGTCCAGGGGACGGAATTCAAGAAGGAACTCGACAGCAATGCAAAGGCAATATCTGGCAAGTAATGGACGCAGAAGATGGTCCACGGCCGAGACCTCTCTAATGGCCTTAGGACGCTTTTCCTCGTTGTATTCCAGGTCGGATTTCAAAGCGTTGAATCCAGACAATATTGTAGTGTTTGACAAAACAAGGCGACACTCAATGCAGTCAACCCCTGAAGAGTTAGTCTCAAACTCCAGGACCACCAAGAGATTAGACCCAAAGGCGACAGCTATATCTCCCAATCTGATGAATCGAAACCCAGAGCTCTCTGCTTCCTTCCCAGGTGGATATCCTACCATGAATTATGGTAATAAAGAACAGATCAGTTCGAGCCGAGTTAAATCTGCAAGACCTCGTCACTACAGCAGACACAACAACAATTCTGCTCCCTCAAGTGGATATAAAGTTATTGGGCTGAATGCAACGCCAGTGATTGCCGAGGAATCAGAAGAATGACAATGCATTGGCTTTAAGTTAAGGCGATATAGTTGCATGAGCTACATGTAATTGTTCATTGTATTATCTGTGTCGTTTGCGATTGGCTAGGATGATTGCATTGGTCAGTTTTGGTTTTACGACACTCACCTGAAAACCCCTCTATGAATATAACTGACATCAGTAATTGTATTATATTGTAAGAAGTGTACGTATTACCATCGTAAGTTAAATAAGTAATCGTCTTTTTTGTAGAGTAAGCTGTGCAAGTTGGGATATTGCGAGTAACACCTGTAATTGCATCGTAATGTAAGTAGTGTACATGAAAGTATGTTTAGTAGTGCGTAAGTAATTGAATTGTATAACAAGTTTTGTTTGTAATGTAAGGGACTTTAATAAGTTGTTGTAGTAGTGCTGTTTTAAATTGTGCAAGTAGACGTACCAGTGTTGTAAGTAGCGTGAATCATGATTAAAGTTATCGAATAAGAAACTATTTAACAACACTGAACTTACTAACAATAACAATAAAAATAACGATAACGATAACGACAACGACAACAATAACGATGACGATGACGATGACGATGACGATGACGATGACGATGACGATGACGACCTCACTAGAAGTAGACCTCACTAGAAGTAAAAAAAAACTCTTTTATAGATAATTCAATCTACAACCTTTACACAAGGGTTTGCATTTTTACCATTTTCCAACATTAAAAGGG
>JAHPZR010018627.1:0-7500 GCA_019787425.1 Platygyra sinensis | reverse complement strand
TAAAACCTTTTTGTTCTTTTTCAATATTGGCTTTCACGGAATCAAAAGAAAAACGGTTCGCAATTTTCATTAAATTGAGGTATTCACAAAAGCCTTTTCAAGCGACGCCCATTGTTTTGTCGCAGTATAGTCGCTATTCATAGCGCTTTTGTTCATCTAGTCTGCCTCCACCCACGCTAAATAAACAGTGTTCAAACTGCTTTGTATTATCTTATTCTACACACATGGAAAATTGTAGTTGATCGCTAAGAATACCCAACCCAATTTGTAGCAGCAGACAGCCTTATTCTGGCAATTAGCAGTACCATCACTTACAAGTAAAGAGGTTTGTTTTTCCTTGTTTCTGTGTAGAATTTGACGGCTTATAGAGAGAATATTACTTAGGCTGAAAGCTATATGACATCTGCATATTTTATATGTTTGTCCTCGATGCACAATATTCGCTCCATCATTTGGCCAAGTTAAGTAAACATTCATTTATTTAAAAAAAAAGTGAAGCGTTGACTTTCCATTAAGAATTGCCTGGCAACCGTGGAGTTTACATGAAGATAAGCAGATTATCTAACCGATGTTTTACAAATAAGCTGATCAAAGATCAGCCCTAAAAAGAAGTTGCTCCCAGATAAATTCTTGTCACAGATAAGCTTTTACAGAGCAAGGAAGTTTTCATGTTTCCGAGCTAGCGAAATTCGTCCCATTGCCAGCAAACACCGCAAACTGAAGTGACTTGAATTTTATGAAATCGAGGAGATGTCATTTTCAATTTGATTACGCTCAGTGAAGACATACGTTTCGTCCTTTATTTGTTAACTTTGGTGTTTTCGTCTAAACAACTATGGAGCCACACGGCCATCGTGTTAGTACCGTGGAACATCGTCCGCCTTCTTTGTCGGTGTCTTCTGCTCAGAGCGATACTCACGACGGAAGACAAAGATCTTCTACGAATACTTCACAACATTCTGCTTCAAATGCTTTTTCCCCTGACAGGAGTGAGCGAAGAAAACCATCCAGTACTATCTCCCCGTTCTTGTACTCTTCAGGTCGGAAGGTTTCAAGCAACATCTCGCCAAGATTCGACCACACTGAGACATCAGCTTCCAGAAACAAACCAACCGAAGTCCTGCCGACCTACCGAATGGCACCACAGGCGGACAGAAAGTTCCGACCGCAAATCGTCAAAAAAATTATGGACGAAGCTTTCGAGGAGAGCTTAGACAGCCTTGACAATTACGACGCCGTCAAGTGCCGCGCGCTCACGACCCAAGTTTGTGAAGATATCAAACAACGGGTCAAATGGTTGAATTTCGAGCGCTGTAAGTTGATATGTTTGGTTCATATCGGTTCTATAAGCGGACAGGGCATGCGAGTGGCGAGTCAATGCTTATGGGATCACACCGTGGACAACTTTGCGTCGACCACTTACAGCAAGGGCGACATTTTTGCGGTTGCATTGCTCTTTGGGGTATACAAGGAATAGTGACCATGTTTTTAGCATAGAATTAACCCTTTGTCGCTGGGACGTACAACTCTGTGATGTGTATATGTATGCTTGTCGTGATATGAAAATCAACCTTGATTGGTCGACTAATGAGATAGCCTTGAAACTTGACCGACGTTTATAGATCGCAAATTGTAGTTCTTAGGGTTGATAGTTTTGGTTGCTCCATTAGTCATTAGCACTTTTTCTAGCTTTATTGTAACAAACGGCAAATAAGTTATGCAAATTCTTCTTGTATCCTATCTGATATTATGACTTGAATGACCTAGTCCAGTACGAAATTTTATTTCATTCTGATCTCTTGACTTGATTCAGAATTCGATTAATAGTGGATCTACTCGTACGTACACGTCTAGCATCATACATGCGACTGAGCACTTTGATTAAAGATAAATCGCTTGGAGGGAAATCATAATATAGCCAGTTTTGACTGCTCAACCAAACCAGATGGAAAGAAAACATCTGCCCCGTATTAAAACAAATGGAAATTTTCGCCTCAACCAATCAAAATTGGTCGAAAGTGGGAACAATGTCCTTTCCGTTTTGGAACATGTTTTAGCTCGACCTCGACTGCATAGATTTAACATTTACTAGACTTCAGTGTTTGAGCCTGCCCATACTACACCGGTCAGTGGAATTTGAAAACGGAGGTTTTACTTTCAAAACGCATCAAAGGCTTTAAGTCCACACTACTCCACAAGGAAATTAAAAACGTAACAAACACTGGTCAATTTGGAATTGTGTTTGAGAACTCGCTCAGAGAAATGAAATCACATGCAGATTATCGTGACAGTATCGTTTTGAAAAAGCTCTGTTTTCAAAATGTTTACGTAGTACATATACATATTTTATTGAGTTTTGGGGTAGAAGTAAAATTAGAACATGCCCCCGAGTAGCTACGCTAATCTAGGCAAGTCATATTTACAGGAAATAGATCATAGGTACAACTCAATACAACTAAAGGCAACAAGAGAAATAAAGAAACTAAAATTGACAACAATGACCAGATACCACTGATAAACTAACGGTATTACAAGTAATAGAGCGGTTTTCAATTGAGTATCTTAAAACCAAGACCAAAGTAATTACTCTAGCCAATCATAAAGAACACAGACAATACAGTGAACCAATCAAAGCTCGAAGTAATTACAGGTAGCTGACGCAAAGCGCGGGAAAATGCATGCGAACGTCTCACGATTGGCCTTGGTTGTACTTCTGATTGGATGAAAAAGCGGCGCGAATTTTTTAAGCCAATCATGTAGCGTAGAAAGTACAATAACAATTACTTTTCGACGCTCAAATGAAAACCGCTTTAATTGACAACAGTTATGACAAGAGAATACGTATACACTAAATGATAGTAATGATAGTAATGAATACATCTTAAGGCTAAGAGGAAAATAAATTCACCTTTACTTTCTAAACGGATTTCTGAGAGATCATTATAACAATCTTCTGAAGTTTTTCATCCACATTAAATCGAAAAGCCAGTGTTTCCAAGTGCAGCTTGTTTGAACAGCGTTTTCGGAAAGACCCTATTTTCGGTAGACCTAACCGTAGAGATAGAGCGGCGGTTTCAAACTCCTCCGGTGCAGTACTGATCGCTGCCTTGTTCCGTATAAAGATTTCGTCGATTTTGTCTTCAGTACTAGATTGAATACTTTTGGAATAAACTTTGGTAAAATGTTGTTGAAACGACTGTTTTGTTAAGTTTTAAATGCTGTCGCCGGGAATTGATTGAATGGATGTCTGAGCAACTGCTTTTGGAAGGGCGGGGTTAAGATTTCATCTCATTAGCCTGCTTTTCTGGACATATGTGAAGATTTCTGGGAAAATGTGCTCGGGACGGATCTTCTGGTGAAATATAGTTGAAACTCATGGTTGGGAAAATGTTTCCCAGCAAAAAAAAAAAAGAAAAATCAGGAAACTATGAAGAAGTCGTGGATGCATTGCCTGCATACATTTACTTGATCTGTAATTACTTTGTAGCTGATACTAGTTTTTGAAATGAATTTTTGAAGGCCTCTTTGAAAGCTCATTCCAGTGTGACAAGGCAAGTAAGCAAAAATCAAATTAGAGGCTGTTTATACAAACTGCTTGTAAATTTTAAAGTGAAATATATTAATTAATTTTGGTTGGCATTGGAAAATAATTATCATTAAATTAACTTGTACACGTAGTGTCAGTTGATTTCTACTGTCTGTTTCACAAGGAAGCTACCATTAAATGTACAGAGTACACCAAAATCACCAGTCCCAAATTGACACCCAGTCAGAGTTGTTGCTTATAATATGTATCATATTAGTGAGTAATCAGTGAATTTTGGGTCAAGGTAACTTGGTTGTGGTGCTTCTTTGTTAACTTTTGAGTCTTGCATTGGCTAGGCTGTAGTGCATGGTCTCCCTGCTTAATAATAATAAAGCAATTATGCATATAAGTAATAGCAGTTAAAAGCAAAGTTGACTATAGATAATTAACAATTATTCTTTGAAATCGAGGTGAATAGTGGCAGAATATTTACCTAGCCGCGAAGCGGCGAGGTAAATATTCTGCCACTATTCACCTCGATTTCAAAGAATAATTGTTAATTATCTATAGTCAACTTTGCTTTTAACTGCTATTACTTATATGCATAATTGCTTTATTATTATTAAGCAGGGAGACCATGCACTACAGCCTAGCCAATGCAAGACTCAAAAGTTAACAAAGAAGCACCACAACCAAGATACCTTGACCCAAAATTCACTGATTACTCACTAATATGATACATATTATAAGCAACAACTCTGACTGGGTGTCAATTTGGGACTGGTGATTTTGGTGTACTCTGTACATTTAATGGTAGCTTCCTTGTGAAACAGACAGTAGAAATCAACTGACACTACGTGTACAAGTTAATTTAATGATAATTATTTTCCAATGCCAACCAAAATTAATTAATATATTTCACTTTAAAATTTACAAGCAGTTTGTATAAACAGCCTCTAATTTGATTTTTGCTTACTTGCCTTGTCACACTGGAATGAGCTTTCAAAGAGGCCTTCAAAAATTCATTTCAAAAACTAGTATCAGCTACAAAGTAATTACAGATCAAGTAAATGTATGCAGGCAATGCATCCACGACTTCTTCATAGTTTCCTGATTTTTCTTTTTTTTTTTTGCCGGGAAACATTTTCCCAACCATGAGTTTCAACTATATCTCACCAGAAGATCCGTCCCGAACACATTTTCCCAGAAATCTTCACATATGTCCAGAAAAGCAGGCTAATGAGATGAAATCTTAACCCCGCCCTTCCAAAAGCAGTTGCTCAGACATCCATTCAATCAATTCCCGGCGACAGCATTTAAAACTTAACAAAACAGTCGTTTCAACAACATTTTACCAAAGTTTATTCCAAAAGTATTCAATCTAGTACTGAAGACAAAATCGACGAAATCTTTATACGGAATAAGGCAGCGATCAGTACTGCACCGGAGGAGTTTGAAACCGCCGCTCTATCTCTACGGTTAGGTCTACCGAAAATAGGGTCTTTCCGAAAACGCTGTTCAAACAAGTTGCACTTGGAAACACTGGCTTTTCGATTTAATGTGGATGAAAAACTTCAGAAGATTGTTATAATGATCTCTCAGAAATCCGTTTAGAAAGTAAAGGTGAATTTATTTTCCTCTTAGCCTTAAGATGTATTCATTACTATCATTACTATCATTTAGTGTATACATATTCTCTTGTCATAACTGTTGTCAATTAAAGCGGTTTTCATTTGAGCGTCGAAAAGTAATTGTTATTGTACTTTCTACGCTACATGATTGGCTTAAAAAATCGCGCCGCTTTTTCATCCAATCAGAAGTACAACCAAGGCCAATCGTGAGACGTTCGCATGCATTTTCCCGCGCTTTGCGTCAGCTACCTGTAATTACGTAATTAGCTTTGATTGGTTCACTGTATTGTCTGTGTTCTTTATGATTGGCTAGAGTAATTACTTTGGTCTTGGTTTTAAGATACTCAATTGAAAACCGCTCTATTACTTGTAATACCGTTAGTTTATCAGTGGTATCTGGTCATTGTTGTCAATTTTAGTTTCTTTATTTCTCTTGTTGCCTTTAGTTGTATTGAGTTTGTACCTATGATCTATTTCCTGTAAATATGACTTGCCTAGATTAGCTTAGCTACTCGGGAGCATGTTCTAATTTTACTTCTACCCCAAAACTCAATAAAATATGTATATGTACTACGTAAACATTTTGAAAACAGAGCTTTTTCAAAACGATACTGTCACGATAATCTGCATGTGATTTCATTTCTCTGAGCGAGTTCTCAATCACAAATCCAAATTGACCAGTGTTTGTTACGTTTTTAATTTCCGTGTGGCGTAGTGTGGACTTAAAGCCTTTGATGCGTTTTGAAAGTAAAACCTCCGTTTTCAAATTCCACTGACCGGTGTAGTATGGGCAGGCCCAAACACTGAAGTCTAGTAAATGTTAAATCTATGCAGTCGAGGTCGAGTTAAAACATGTTCCAAAACGGAAAGGACATTGTTCCCACTTTCGACCAATTTTGATTGGTTGAAGCGAAAATTTCCATTTGTTTTAATACGGGGCAGATGTTTTCTTTCCATCTGGTTTCGTTGAGCAGTCAAAACTGGCTATATTATGATTTCCCTCCAAGCGATTTATCTTTAATCAAAGTGCTCAGTCGCATGTATGATGCTAGACGTGTACGTACGAGTAGATCCACTATTAATCGAATTCTGAATCAAGTCAAGAGATCAGAATGAAATAAAATTTCGCACTGGACTAGTCATTCAAGTCATAATATCAGATAGGATACAAGAAGAATTTGCATAACTTATTTGCCGTTTGTTACAATAAAGCTAGAAAAAGTGCTAATGACTAATGGAGCAACCAAAACTATCAACCCTAAGAACTACAATTTGCGATCTATAAACGTCGGTCAAGTTTCAAGGCTATCTCATTAGTCGACCAATCAAGGTTGATTTTCATATCACGACAAGCATACATATACACATCACAGAGTTGTACGTCCCAGCGACAAAGGGTTAATTCTATGCTAAAAACATGGTCACTATTCCTTGTATACCCCAAAGAGCAATGCAACCGCAAAAATGTCGCCCTTGCTGTAAGTGGTCGACGCAAAGTTGTCCACGGTGTGATCCCATAAGCATTGACTCGCCACTCGCATGCCCTGTCCGCTTATAGAACCGATATGAACCAAACATATCAACTTACAGCGCTCGAAATTCAACCATTTGACCCTTTGTTTGATATCTTCACAAACTTGGGTCGTGAGCGCGCGGCACTTGACGGCGTCGTAATTGTCAAGGCTGTCTAAGCTCTCCTCGAAAGCTTCGTCCATAATTTTTTTGACGATTTGCGGTCGGAACTTTCTGTCCGCCTGTGGTGCCATTCGGTAGGTCGGCAGGACTTCGGTTGGTTTGTTCCTGGAAGCTGATGTCTCAGTGTGGTCGAATCTTGGCGAGATGTTGCTTGAAACCTTTCGACCTGAAGAGTACAAGAACGGGGAGATAGTACTGGATGGTTTTCTTCGCTCACTCCTGTCAGGGGAAAAAGCATTTGAAGCAGAATGTTGTGAAGTATTCGTAGAAGATCTTTGTCTTCCGTCGTGAGTATCGCTCTGAGCAGAAGACACCGACAAAGAAGGCGGACGATGTTCCACGGTACTAACACGATGGCCGTGTGGACTCCATAGTTGTTTAGACGAAAACACCAAAGTTAACAAATAAAGGACGAAACGTATGTCTTCACTGAGCGTAATCAAATTGAAAATGACATCTCCTCGATTTCATAAAATTCAAGTCACTTCAGTTTGCGGTGTTTGCTGGCAATGGGACGAATTTCGCTAGCTCGGAAACATGAAAACTTCCTTGCTCTGTAAAAGCTTATCTGTGACAAGAATTTATCTGGGAGCAACTTCTTTTTAGGGCTGATCTTTGATCAGCTTATTTGTAAAACATCGGTTAGAT
>JAHPZR010018625.1:0-12271 GCA_019787425.1 Platygyra sinensis | reverse complement strand
CAGAGGGCATATGATAATTCGCTTATTTACGGATTACAACTTCAATACGCTATTTTATAGCACAACCCACGCAATTATAAAAGCCTTGAAAGATGCCAAGCTTTGAAATAAAACGAAAAGAAATCTTAGACTGGGATTTGCTTCCCAGTTAGAAATCCTGTAATTTTTTCCGGGGAAAGTAATGGTTTTGTTATCGATAAAATGTATCCGCACTATTAACTAATTCGTCGCACAAAGTTAAAGTATTTTTTTTTTCCTTTCCCTGTACACATATTAATTTTATATGAGTTTAAATTTTGACATGCCGATATACTGGCAAATTTTGGTATATAATATGAGTCGTATTCAATTCTTGTTAAATTTGGTCATATCTTAAACAGGGGACATATTTGCCCCCACAATTGCTCAGAAAATCAGTGAACGTTTGCGAATACTGAATGGACAACGCTGGTAATTCTCCCGGAAAGTGTTATTTTCCCATTTCGGTAACAATTTATCAAAGATTCTAAAATGTTACAAAAAACTGCTAGAAAATCTACATTGTTTAGAATAGATTTATCGGGAGCAAAAACCTTTCAATGGACTTCTCCTTAGAAAAACCTTAACGATTTACAGTATTTAATATTTCCTTGTGTAATTTATATATCTAGATTAGTTTACCAGTTCAGAAGCTCTATATTTTAAGGACTAGTCTTTTCTTGATAGACGGTGGCGGATTATGTACAATGGTGCTGATTTTTGTTTCAGTTTAATTTAGCCAGGCGTTGTTGGTGCAGGCTGCTTGGGAAGTGAATTAGTCTGGATGCAATCACATCTTCTCCAGATTTCTGCATATAGAAAACTGTTCACCCTTTTAAACCGTTTGGCTTGGCTGTTGTTGCTGTTTTGTTGCGTTTTTGTTCTTTGGGCAGTACTTGATGGTGTGAGATTTGGTCCCCAGACGCCTTACACAGAGGGCATGTGTACGCCGGAGTAATTGGACATGTTGTGTTCCCTTCGCATCTTAAGAACGTGACTCGAATACACCTTTTTGCTCTCACCGTTATTCCGAGCAAAAAACGCATACGTTCGCATTTCTATTTTTCTTGCTCTCCCTATTTTACGATTGCGATTCGCGACCTCGCTGTTGTTTTCCACGTTACGCTTCGAGACGTTTCGTGTTGGCGCGCCTGGCGCGAGCGAGGACCCTGGTGCCTTGGAGGTTTCGATGCAAAGTTCGATATCTGCATTATTTCCTCCTGAGCTTGAGCTCGTTAGGGAATGATCCGAGCCCACGGCTGTCTACACGAGATCTTTTGGTGTACGTGAAATCCTGATACAAACTGTCAAACCCATTTGGCCCTGTGCCGTCCAATTCCGCGTTCTGTACAAGTCTAATCAGACCGAATAGTCTCTGAAAAGGCGAAATTCACTCTTCTCGTCGAATGTCGCTTTCAGGCTTGCTACTTCTCGAGCAGTTATCTTCCATGGCCGGAAAAAATATCTCCACTGTAAAATACACTCAACATCTCATCTCCCATTGTTCAATCTACGGCTCGTGGATCAATTCTCTGAAATGTCGCGTGCAGGTTTAAGGATAGTTTTAACGAATCTACTCCCAACTATCCCCGGTGAGCGCGGCTCGTAGAGCGAAAAGTTTTCAACTGTTCTCGATCCAAGTGATTAACTTTGTGAATGAAGTGTACGGGTTTTGACTCCAACAATACTTCGCCGGCACCTGAGCGATAAATGTTCAAACTTAATACGCGCACGGACCTGCAATTATAGTCGCGACCCAATCGAGAGCAGCTGGCAGCGAGCCTTTGAATGCTGTTTTGTCACTTTATCATCACTACCGTGAATGAGTTTGAAAGGCACATTGAAAAATTGCTTTAAGGACAAGCATGAAACATGTGGCTTGATTGTCTCTATTGAAAACGATCATTAAATTCGGCCAATCACGAAATCGCTCACAACGCGGTCTGAGAGTGTCTCGGCGTGCGTTTCATAAGTCAGCATCTTAAAAAGAAGACAAGGCTCGTTTTACATCGATTTGATTGGCTGTCGAATAAGCGCTGTCATACAGCCGTACGATTTCATCAGTAATTGTTTTTAAGAATGATCTAAAGTGTCCATTATGAATGCATTTCGAGAGACAAAACAAAAATCACACGTGGAGGTGTACAGGAACATGCCTGTTTAAAAATAGTCTTTGAAATTATCGCGGCTGTGTTCATTTAGTGCAAAAGTTTACCCAAAGAGATGTAAAGGACCCATCAATTTATACTGAAAACTTCATACACTGCCTTATAAGCAATATCAAGGTTTTAATTTCGTTGTTAATTTGTCTATGTCGCGTTTGTTGAGCATTTGAAGATGCTGTGGTTTAGACACATTTAGGTTACACACCGACACCAAAAGGGCACACATGCGTTAATGAAAGTGGCGGGTTTTTTTGTAAACATTGAAAACTACTGTCTTTTTCGATTTGGGTTTCAAATTTCAGATATTAGCTTTGCGTCCATCGTAGTTTCGAGAGCTGAATACCGAAGATTCAGAAGGAAAAAAAAAGTACTGATTGAAGTGAATTTTTGTCGCATTGCATCGCTCTTTGTTCAGTGAAATTAAGCGGCATTTTTGACGGAACGATTTTGCTTGCCTCGTCGCAGCGATCTAGCCAGGCGATTGCTAGAAAGAGCATGCAGAGATAGCGAGCTTAAACGTTTTAGCGCGGATGAGAAATAAACATTGAATGACAGGTGTTCCGTATGCTAATTAACGACACACAAAGAGTTGCTTTCGAATAAATTTCACTCTTTTGAACTCAATGCGGCATTGTTTAAACTCTTTGTTTCTGTCGAGTAACCTTAAATGTGAAATAAATAATGGAAATCGGTGATTAAAGAACTGAGAGCCGTTCTCTTTTCGCTCTTTATTTGTAGTCAAGACAATTAATGAAACATTCAAATCAACTGCAATCGAATCATGTGCAAGGTTCCTCGGACTTCACAGTTTCATTTTGGAATATGCTTTCTGTTGTCAACAGAGTTTTGTGATTTATTTCTGGTAAAAGCCCTGTCTCATTAAGTCTTCATACATCTTAATGGGGCCCCCTATCCTAATGCATTTGTTTTGTTTGAAAACTCAATGCAAGTGCAGAACATGAAACCAGGAGCTCTTTGAGCCATTTTAATTCGAAATCTTTTCTCCTTAGTATTTTATCAAGTGATATGAATGTGTCCACAAAAGTCTTTTTCGTCAAATTTAATTAGCCCGCAAGGAAAACAGAGAATTACAAAAAACCCCCTTCCAATTGAATTTAACCCGCTGAAAGAACTAAGAAAATCTGCAGCCTGAGGCTAAGTGAGAAAATTGTTTGCTCAAAGATGAAAATTGCCTTAAATTTGCATTTGAACCGTCGCCAAGCCAGATGATCTTCAAAACAGATCATTTTCTTTCAAGCAACTTTCCAGAGGATTGCATGCGTGAGACCAGAAACAACCCTCTGCTCGCTAAAATGGTCGGTAGGAACGTTGGGCGGGAAAAATGTGCAAGAGGATGATTTTGACGGTGCCTTTTATGTCGTTTTTATCTTGGGTGGTTCATTAAAAAGCAGCGTTTTCTACATCTGCGATTACGACTCTATGATAATCACTATATCGAATCTTTAAAATTTAGGAGCATCTTACATAGAGCGCCTGATAATATGTCTAAAGGCCGCCTACAAGCTTGATTCGAAACTTATCTACCTGTACGTAGCTAAGGACTTAAGAAAGATTAACGGTCGCTGCTTGTTCGGGAAAACCGGAACGCCGGAAAATCTTTTGCCTTCTCACGAGATCATGAAAGGCTTTGAGTTCTCTCAGGTAAAAACAAGGGCCAAATATTTCCCAAAAGGCCCGACCAGTCAGTCAATAAGGAATAACATCATACGGCTGTTGCGAGACCTTGCTGACGTAGGAATTGAGGAATTGAGGAATACGAGTGTACAAGGAAAGATTTTAGTTCGTACAGAGGTCGCGCGCGCGTGAAACAAATGAGTCGGGCGAGAAAATGAATCAGTTCACGTGTCCGGACAACGTGCAGTCTCATCGAATCCATTTCCGGCAAAAAAGGCGGGTGTGTTTTGATGTTCACTGGACCGTGGGAGTTGCACGTCGATAATATTGCTATTTATCTCGTTCACGAAATTTCTGTTAGATAGATACTCTGTTCTAAATAATGCCCGTGTGCTTCTAAGCAGGTTAAAGAAGCATCATAAAATAAAACTGACAATCTTTTTAGAAGACTGCTTTTCATGACTGGTTCAGTAAGCAAAAACCTTATCGCAATATTGTTTTAAGAAAGACAAGCGCTGCTTAGGGAACTTTTGAAAAAGGAGCAAACGTAGCAAGAAAGATGGTCCTTAATCATTTTGTTTTTAAAATGCTATAATTAAGTAATCTTTCACATTCAAGAAATCTATTCCTTGGAGACACCTGCTGAAAGACTCTGCTAAGTGATCAACATTAATTCGAAGAAGGTACCTGCCTGAAATTGTGATTTGCATTTTATGGGACTAGCAACATACATAGAAAACCGTTGTAAGACTCTTGCATCTATAATTCAGAGTCAGTTTTCAAATTATAATAAACCATGATACATGTATAAACTTTTTAGACGCGAATTTAATATGTTGGTTGTTCCGCTCTACATTGAACGAGTCTTACAATCCCGTAAAGCGAGTCACTGAATACAATCTACTGAATGGCAGGTAAAAATGTACAGAACTTTATGATAATAACTAAAAAACTGAACTTTTGAACAATAGAACTATTACCAAACGCTTTCCTTTCCCTAAAACCATACTATCTCAACCGTAGTTTGAGCAATTTCGCGGCCAAATGTTGCAGTCAATAGACACGGTCGATATATTAATATTAGGGAGCTTAAGCACGCGCGTTTTTGAGACGCGGACGGTAACCGGAAGAGAACATTTCGCGTGCCAGGACCGTATTGTCTCCCAGATTTTTATACGACTTATCTCTAATGGAGAAAAGATACTTAACAATGTGAATGTGGTTGTGTGAGGGAAAGTTAAAAGTGAAAATAACTCACTTCCGGTTGCCGTCCGCGTCTCAAAAACGCTCGTGCTTAAGCTCCCTATTGTAACATGGCCGCGAGGCTTTTGGGTTAAAATTGTAATTTTTTAAGTTTGTGTTGTTCCTCAATTCACAGAAGAGACTTGGATACAAAGAAAACAACATCAAGTATAGCAGTTCGTACTTAAAGCCTCGAAGCCATGTTAGAATATTGATATATCGAATTAGGCCCCATCTGTACAAACTCCCCCACTCGGCGAGTTTATGTGGGCCGATAATATTCAGAATGGGACCTGCAATAGCGAAGACATTTGTTTACAAACTTTTTTTGTTATCTAAATGTTGAAAACGTTAAACAAAAGAACTCTGTGTTTCTCCAGCCAATAGTTCTCAGGTTGGCTTATTAATAACAATAGGTGACGTCACTGACATCTTTGCTATAGTTTATTCGCACGTGTTAATTAATGCTACTTTATCTGGTGTGTGATATGTAAAGCTCTGTTAGAGATATTTTAAAGTCATGCAAAAATTGCACTTTTTTTGTATGAGAAATAATTATTTAAACGTGTATACTTCAAGCCGGAAGGACCGTGCCAGATTATTGACCAATTGCGTTTTTTTTGTCATGTGCTGAAACAAAGTTGAGCAATTAATGACCTGAACGCATCTTTTCTTAATTGTTCATACTGCGTGCACTTGTCTCTCAGTGGGTACAGATAAATGTTGGCATTATGCCCTCGCTTAGTTTGTGGGTTTATTTCATGTCTCTGCGTTATGAGCTTTAGAATTTCTTTTTCTAAAAGAGCTGGCCGTTCTACGGGACGGTTGTTGTTGTTTTTTTAAATAGCGATGAAGGTAAGCATGTAAAGTATTTATAAAGCCTTGTTGTGTTAGAGTCCTCTCTAAATCAATTTATCGTTATTCTAAAGACTGTTTTAAATTATTGTGTACATGGGCATCTTTTCTGAAGTGAATTTCTTTATGTCTGAGCCGATTATAGGTCAGATATCTGTGAATTAGTTTTTGTTAGGTAGTTTAGGCCTCGTATCATTGACATAGTGAAACGAGACTGACGGTAATGCCTCGTGTTCGAGGCATTCTGTTCTAGAAACAGTTAGTGATCGCGGGAGAAAGAATGAGGCTTACAACTTTAATAATCTGAAAACTGCGAGACTTTAACGAAGTATTTGTAAACTGGAAATAATGATACGAAACTTACAAAAAAGGATCGACGACGAAAAAAGAACACTTAAGAAAAATCGAAGGAACGCTAAATCTTTCGACGTGACTATTGTAAAACTCAGTTCTCGAACAGGGCCAGTTGTCACCAGAGTCACCATGTAGCAGTGAAATAGTTAATTTCATATTTCACCGCCGGGCATGTTTAATTTATATAGCGAGGCAGTTAATAATGTCTGTGTTTTGCAGAGGCGAAACAATTAAATAGTCATTTTAATAGTAAGGTTACTTTTTGGTAGAGTTCTGTCGGAAATAATTGAAGCCGGTGACAGCGGACACAAGAAAATTTGTTTTTCAGGGCTTATATGGAGTTTGAAAAATAATAATAAAGCTAAGGGATAAATTTGAATGTTGTTTTGTTAAACAGGTAACGTTAGGTGGTCAATTGGCTATGAATTCAATTTATGCGAATTTACATGCAGAAATGTTTTGCTCGGATTTTAGTGCTTTCAATCTGTTCCTTGATTCGCATAATATGCATATAACAATACATTGTAAACACGCCTCTTTTGAATCGCGATAACTTTATTGCATTGAGTGAAACATGAAATAACATATGCTTTTGAAGGATCTTAGTTTCGGTCTTTTAAGTTATAATTAAAAGGTTAACGCACTTAGCGAGTGAATTATCGGGATTTACCTGCACGAGTTCACGAGAAATTTCAATACCGCACTAGGCCGCCGAGTTCATGGTTAGTGCACGAGTGCAGTTCTGGGTCACGATTGGCCAAAAACTAACAGTCATATAAAGCAGTCAAACAGTCATAAAAGCACTGGACGAATAACTCTCTCACTCATTGTCCTTTCCACTCCTTTCCTTCTTTTTCTTCCCTTTTCTATGACCTGCTTGTGGCTCTTTTTGTTCCACTTCGTGGCCAGCCATTCTTGTACTCTCGCCGCTTCTGGGAAATAATTTTAATGAGCAGCACTGGAACCAAGTCAGCATTGTTTCTGTGGCTAAACTGGGAAACATTTGTTCGGACGCCAAATTTGTGTCCGGAAGCAAAAATGTTTGTGACTCTGCCCTTAATAAGGCCTGACTAAACTAGGAAACATTGTTATAGAAACATTGTTGCAGAGGCAAATGTTTCCCAGTTTAGCCGCGCGGGAAACATATGTTGGGGAAACAAATTATTTTGCTGCTCGGAAACAAAAAGTGTTTTTGCTTTAAGTACTTGAGGCAAAATTTTTTGATTCATAACAAAGGATAAAGGATACTGTAAAGAGCAGCAGGCTGACAAAAGACATTTTTTGTTTCCGAGCAGCAAAATTTTTTTCGCAACATATGTTTCCCGCGTGGCTAAACTGGGAAACATTTGCCTCCACAACAATGTTTCCGTAAAGATGTCTCCTAGTTTAGCAAGGCCTTAAGGGCAGATATAGAAACAATGCGGTTAAGGCGGGGATCCACATGAAAGCCGTATTTTGGCTGGGTATTATGTTTTTAATGCAAATATCTCGTTTACGTTTCAAGCAATCAAGAATCTCTATGCTCATTTCACATATCTATGTTTTGGGTCGTTTTGTAAATTTTTTTGGTGATTTTTAGGTATATTTGGAAATAAATAGTTTTTCTCAAAGGATTAGTAAAATTTATGGGAATAGAAAATTTGGAAGATTGGTGTTGTTTTAAAATTAGAGTTTGAAGTTAAAAATTGGTTGATACACTCTAAACAGTTACCTAACAACCTGGGGTGCCATTGTGCGGTCGGGCAACTGTCTGGTGGTGTTCCACAAACCTTTTTTCCCCCTTTTAACCTCTCTTTAAACTCACCAAAATTTCACTTGAATTCATGTGTACCCCCGCCTTAAGCCGGAAAAGCAAATTCTACGTGCAGCGAGGCAGCGATTGTCGCCCATGCTTTCCCTTTCAGCGAGCTGGGATCTAAGATAAAGGATATTGTAAATTAAAGAGCACTGAGCAGGTTGACAAGACTGTTGAGCAAAGTCGACCACAGCCAGATTGGAAAAAGAATAGAAAAATGACATCGAAACACTCTGAAGCGAGCGAAGATAAAACAAGCCATTTCCAATCAGTGACACGAGTATTATTTTCACTATGAGGAATGCCATCACAGCTTGGGCAGCAAAATAATTTTGTCGAATGGTGATTTTGCATGCTTGTGCTGGAGAAAAATAAAATGCGGCAACGTTGGGATGGGATGCCACCATGCAAATTTCGCATTATAGCCCAATCAACCTCGTTCCCAGGGCCTTTTCCTTGGCTTGGGGGGCGGGGCGGGAAAACCTCCACCCCCAAGCCAGGGAAAAGGCCCTGGAAACAAGGTTGTAGTCCAATATGGCACCGACGAGTATTAAATTTGTCAACAAGAGCCATATCCTGACAAATTGAATAATAATAATAATAATAATAATAATAATAATAATAATAATAATAATAATAATAATAATAATAATAATAATAATAATAATAACTTTATTAAAGTGTCGTATGTATTTAGCACAGCAGTGCTAATTGGGGACACTATAAATAACAACTAAATATTTCAAATAGAACATAAACTATTAAGAATCCCAACTGGCGGGAGGCTGACCAGTTGGCTATTTACACAACGCAGTCGAGGAGTTGAACTCGGGCGTACCGAGAACAAATCCATATAGCAGCAGGGTGGACGATTTGAACCTGGGACCTCCAGATTTCAAATCCAGCGCCCTAAACCACTCGGCCACGCTGTAAAGAAAAGAAAGATGAAAGAAGACCTATTTTCGATAATTAACACTGTAAGGCGCAGTGGGCAGAAGATCGACCACCTTTTATGAGAAAAATCTCTTCTTTACCAACATAAAACTCGAGCGAATGCAAATGAAATGAGTGTCACCTAGAAACGCAAGAGTTGTTTATTTCAGTAATTTGTCATATTTAAATGACGCCGGCGAAAACTGTTCAGTCCAAGAAAAACTCGTTGTAGAATTGTGTTTTCGTTTTCTAACTGAAAACACTTGTTTTATGGCGCATAATGATTTTATTCCTATATTTACAAGCCTGATAAATTGCTTGTGCTTGAAGTTTGCTAACTCAAAAATATCGACTAAACAATGTTAAGACTTTGTATAAATCACGCCAAACTGTCTTTTCAGTAACAATCATGATGAAAGTGGTGTAAAGAAACAAGCTTTTTATTGGCCAATGGCTGATGAAGTTCGGTGGAGGCGAACGAAATATTCCACTGTTAACCCTTCCGTGTGCGCTGATTCATACTATATAGTTATGTGACCCTTTCAATTATGTAACCCTTTCAATCGTGGAATAATACACGAGTCACTCGGTTAACACACGAGTCTTTGGGCGAGTCTCGGTACCAAGAAGCAATTCTTTTAAGGTTATAGCTGCCAACTCCGCCAATGTGTATAAGTTAGATAATTCTTCTCTCGCCATTGATCTATTCGCACGATGACCCTCATTACGTAACCTTTACAATAATGACTTCTCATAGAGTGATCCGGCAGTATTAAAACTCTTTCCACAGTACCGGCACTAGTACATCAACCTTGCAGGTGACAAGAATGAACTAAAATCACATCTACTGAAGAATATTTTTCCTTGGGACATATAGCAGCAAAATCTCAGCACAACAGTACACGATATGAACAGAGGAGTAATATTTTGAGCTTTCAGGTTTCCATGGTTACTGATAAACTAATTCAGATAAACAAAGACTTACTTTTTTTTAGAAGCAATGCTTTGAAAAGGCTCAGTGAAAGGACTAAGCTTAGAGCATCACAGGGGAATTGGAAGCCAAATTGCACAAAAACCTTTCTATTATTTAAAACTGTTAAGTGGAAACTCACTTTGGCAGTGAGTCACTTCAAAGAAGTTTTTCATTGTCAGTGTCGCACGAAAGCGTTTATTGACTTCAAGTCGTTGCAGTTTTTGGGCCGCCATCTTCCGCCCAGGAATTACGCATCATTTGTTCCGGTGATATCAATTTTACTTAGCTTAGAAGAAGATCATAACTGCCAACGAGAACTTGTAAATCTTAAGAAGGTAACTGAGGGTTTGAGTCCACAGTAAGCTAAATGGCCCTGATTTTTGTACCCAAACCATCTTTCTCCTCGATTAGATTGTTCAACCTGGATTCAAAGAGCGAACAGTCTGTCATGTTATATCTTTTCAGGAAAAGAAGTAGCCTCTGAGAGATTAGTTTTGGTTCAGAGCGAAAACAAAGTTGCAGTGGACTTGTTTCAACTCTTTGTGCGCACATGGATCAGTCGTACTTGAACCCAGCAACATTGGTCCCGTTACCCACTGCGTTAAACGAAGAGGGTGGTATATCTTTGAAAGGTGTCGCCAGCGCAAACCTCTGGGCGCGCAGACGCCGAACATCCCTATTTGTTCCTCAGCGCTGTCAAAAAGACTTCGGTAGTGCATTTCTGTCACATGCGGACTTTCCCAAACCCAGGGCGAAGTCGTTGTTGTCGTTAAATCTCGAGAGAAAAGAAGAATTTAGTGAGCAAGCGGCGCATAAGATAATGGATCAAGTTTTAAATATGGAGTTATCGTTCAAGTCGTACGATGCAAAGGAATGCGCTACCGCATCGAGCAACATTGCCAAGAAACTGAAAGAGAAACTTTTCAACACTTTTGATTTGTCGGGCTGTAAGGTCATTTGCTTGTGTTATATCACAAAGCGGGCGAAACCTTCATTGGCGATCGACAGTGGCTGTGCTTGGGATGAAGTGAAAAGCACCGCAGACGACGACACATTTGTAGATTACGTCTACAAAAATCAAGACATTGTGGCCGTTGCATCTGTGTTTGTGGTCCGCTGCAAAAAGTTTGGCTGTCCGAAAAGCGCCGGTTTACCAGATTTGTTACCAGGTCCAAGTTGCCCGTTCCCGCCGAAAGCTAGAAGCGCTACTTTTTCTTAACCAGCTCGGAAAGAGCAGAAGTTTATGGAAACTTTTGCATATCGAACCTTTCACCACGGAAGAAAAATGAAAATAATGAATTCGTCCTGTTAATAAATTTATATGCGAGGTATGTATGATGTAAACTAATGTCAAAAAGGCATTTAGTATTTGTTAAAAACGTAAATATGTACATAAACAGTGAACGATACAAACTGAAACGAAACAGGATAACTCATGTACACATGTACTTCTGGAAGTAAATATTTAATGTATAGCGATGTTTCTTGTTTTTACAACCATTGACGTCATATATTTCTTCTGATATTCGAATTTTCTAGCCACTGAACAATAGCATGCATTGTTTCAAAAGCCAATAAACCTCTGGCTGGCACATTAATGACAATAGTCGACGTAACGAGAAACATCGCTATAAAACAGATCGAAATTGTAAAAATAGGTGTGTTGTCTGTCACAAGAAAGCAAACTCGTGCACGGCTTGACCGAAACTAACAAAATAGGGACCTTACGCAAAACACGACGGCAACGGCAATGAGAACGTCACCGAACAAAAGATTTAATGAGCAAAACTATGGCTGTGCACGTGCGTTATAATTCTTGGTACATTTATTTGCCGTCCTCTGCAAAACAGCAACGTGAAATGACTAAATTCTGCGTTGTTTGGAGAACGTGAACCACAACGGCTAATTTTTCGTATTTCTATTTGGAACTGAACGCATTCGTAGCATATGCAACAGGGGCAAGTTTTAATACCGACAAACACACTAACTAGATCTCAATAAATAAGAAAATCCAAAGTAAATAAGAAATACATTTTTTACTAGGTGTCGTCCTCGCCGTCGCCGTCGTATATGCGTAAGGTCCCTAATTGTTTACCTCGCGTAAAAACCGTGTACGTGCTTTGCTTATCATTAACTTCGAACAATGAAAAGAGCTTTTGTTTTCGAGTGCCACTTAAGACGCGATTAAGTACTCCTATGGGACAAAGTCAAACAATTTTTTCAAAGGTGCTCCATGCTTGAATAACTTAATCTATTTAAAGTTACAAGCAGCGCTTAATTTTATTTACCGTGCTAAAGTGA